>JAQJVL010006000.1:0-31697 GCA_035578905.1 Stictocephala bisonia | reverse complement strand
GGTAAAAAGTAACATGGAAGCACATGGCTTTAACCTAGTCTGAGAAACATCTAGACAAAGAATATAAATTTAACAAAACTCTGAAAACACAAGTAAGAACGATTAATATTATTTAAACAAAAGTATTTTCACCAAAAGGGTGATTAGATATTAAAACTTACAAAATGAACACTTACGTTTTAGTTTGTCTAGCCAAACATAACGAGATTCTGCAGGCAGCACAAGACAACTGACCAGACAGGCCAACCGGACCGAAGCTGCTGGAACACGGAACGAAACGGAACTGGGCCAACGGCCACCAAGTACACGAAACGCAAGGCAAAAGCGAAACTCAGGCAGCCTGGCAGACAACAACGAAAAAAACGAAACTGTACCGGTCCAAGACCCGGTACAAAATACATAAAAAAACATATATTGGCATAAAAAATAACAACTGCGCTTAAAAGTAGCATCATTATCACAGCTAGCAAGGCACTGGAATAATATAGGCTCTATATAAATTTAATTTAAATCTACTAAACACTTATTTAACTAAAAAAAAGAACGTTACATTAAATGTATTTATAAGTACAACAATAAATATGATATTAAAGTAATAAATTAATAACAATGAATAATAAGTACTGTAACAAGAATCATGCAATCCATAAAAATGTTATAAGTAACAAAGATATGATAATAAATATTTAAACAAAGTATATAATAATAATAACAATCAATATAAAAATACCATATATGTTAATGTACCTTATAGAAAACTATGTAAAAAAATAATCATGATAATGATAACGACAGCAATACAACTAATACCTAACAATATTAATAAATAATAACAAACACATGCACAAAGGTATAATATATAATAGTTTACAGAATTATATATTAAATATAATAAATAGAATAATATATTAAACATAATATTCTTGATATTTCTTAGTTACATGTGTAAATACATAATTATACATGAGTCATGTATAATTATGTATTTATAATTATGTATAAATAATGTATGATAAATCACACGTACTCTATACGTATGTTTATCATTTAGGTTTTTTTGTGTAATAACTAACCCTAGTTAGATTAATTATTAATAAAACTTATTTGATTGTCCCTAGCATATTCATGTTGAAACTTTATAACATACAAAGAATATTTGTATTATTTAGAGTAGATGTTTAGTGAGGGTCTTATTGTACTATGAATAGCGTACATTAAACTTCCAGAGTTTTTGTACTAAAAATACATTCCTGTAGTGGGTGACAAAATATGTCATGATGAGAAGATTGGTCAACAGCAAAAACATGTTGATAAGGAATCGTTTTACATGTTGCGAGTCAAACCTAGTTCGGATTTAATACCTGCTAATGTCATCCAAAATAGTCTGAACCTTTGTTTGACAAACACTACCATAGTATTGTGGTTTTAGTAGGATGAACTTAAAAATACCTCTGTATGAATTAAAACAAGTGAACTGTATTAGTATATCCGTGGCTATTTCTATCGTGATGGTTTTATTTAAACATATGTAATGAAAAGTCTCAGAGATAACACTGAGAGTGCCACATCACAGCATGGGCAAAAGGTCTGGTTATAATGTAGAGAGCACCTTGACGTGGTTGTCACCGGAAAATATAGATTCTAGTTATGACGCTGGCCGCTTAAGCCTACGTTCTAAGATATGTAATGGATTACAATTGTAGGGTTACATTACTTCCCTAAAATTGTAATGTATCAATTTTGTAATGTATAAATTCAATATTGCACAATTTCGTTTGTATTATATTTTCCATGGAACGTGATAAGTTTCTCGTAACAACGCAAGTATTTGCCAATGTCTGTTGCAAGGATCAAGCGTATGTAATATTTAACATTAGTACTACTAATACTTCAATATTAAATATCTTAAAATAAAATTTGATCGTATTGTACGGAAAAACTAATATTAAGGATTATAATTCGTCTGCTAAAGAAAATAAACTGAAACTTGATTGGTCATTGGTCCTATAGAAGGAATTTTACGTAAAATTTTCTAAAATACCACTAATGTTATCACTTTAAAACATAACACCGAAACGCTTTAAGAGAACGGTTGCATTGCTGATCTCAAATTTAGTTTTGGGTAAAAAAGTTTCAGGAAAATATTTGAAATATCACACACACACACACACACACACACACACACACACACACACACACACACACACACACACACACACACACACACACACACACACACACACACACACACACACACACACACACACACGCCAAAAATGTTGATTTACCCTTGTTATTTGGTATTCATGTCATAGAAGTGAAATCCTTATAAATCCAAACACTGATAGTCAATTCGATAATGACCTATAAAGATAATTATTAATTTTTTGGCACTTAAAATTTAATATGTTTGTTTTTATTAACTAGAACACTTGCGTGTACTATAAAACATTTATATCATGACACATACAATTTTATGACGAGGAATGAAACCGCTCATTACTCAATTTAATGAGGCTTTTCCTGGGTCTTACTTCTCATAATATTTGTATTCGAGAATTGTAATTCTTGGTTTGAAACTGTTGGAAGAGCTCAAGAGAGTCTTATAAACAAAATAGCTTACTTTAAAAATGTGAACAGGAAACATACTGTGGTGAGCTTAATTTTAGAATACAACATGAAAATTGTATTCTTCTGAAATTTGAAGAATGCTTTATCTTCATTAATTATATAAGCAAACGATATAAAAACCATATCTCTGCTTTAAAAAAAAACCTAAAAGATCTAATGTAGCTAAACACCTTCTGAAGATTGTGTAGTTTTGAAGAAGACCCACAGTTTTAATAAAATATATGGAAATGTACATATTCTAAAAGTTAGTAAGAAGGGTCGTATTATGAATGCTTGGGCAGAGTTATTTATTTTTAAAGAAATTTTAAGGATCGTGATAAATTAATGAATGAACAGGTTAATTTTGAATCCGAAATAGGTTTTAATAATGTATTTTCAGAGACTAAAAGAACAGAAGTAACAGCCAATAGGGATTAACCAATAATATCACAGCAGCCACCATTTTGACGATTCCAGCCAATGGGGTCACGTGATCATAGGCCTATAGATTGAGTTGTTGAACACCATTTTCAATTTTTTGTGAATCCCTCTGGTCTGAGGAAGGTGAGCGTGATTCACCAAAATTGATCACAATAATATATGTATATCTTTGTACTTATATTATATTATATTTCTGCATTTTGTTCTTATATTTAATACATTTGTGTTGTGTGACGTATACTTGTACTGTATATGTAGCAACACGTATTATACTAATTAAAAAACTATTTAATTAAACTCTGTACATTAAATCGTTCTTAACTTCTTTATACACTTTAAACTTATATAACAAATTGGGTTATTTATGGGGAGGCATATGCCGACTATAACTTGATTGGGCAAGGAGCACATATTTAACCTTCAGGTGGACGATAAATTTCAAACTTGATGATGAATTATTTAATTCAGGAATTATTTAAGTAATTATTTAATTGCTAGAAACTGTTCCATTCCAAATCTGCCAGTTAAATGCAAATTAGAAGAAAACACCTTTTTACTTTTAACACATACTAATTTTAATTTAAAGTAATTTTAAAAATAAACTATTAACGAGTCAACTTATGTTTGTATAAACAATCGATTTAATGACGATCATAAAATAATTTGCCTGCTATTAATCCTTTTTAAAATATTTATTGTTTTAGAAAGACTTAAACTACTTAATAATAATAATTGTTCAATAGGTGGTTAATATTTTATGCTACAGACAAGCATTTTATTAACTTCGAACAAAAGTGACAAGTTTTGTTTTCAAAAATAACTGACAACAAGTTGCATCAATATTTTGCATGGCAGATAAAGGGAAATCTCAACAGCTGCTATATTCCAGATACTGGTAAAAGCTGTTAAGCCAACTATTGTACAACTCTTTCTCCTTCTGGATTTGCATTCATAACACTCATTGATTACGGTAAGAATGTTAGCTTCAGCTCTGTTTAAAATTTGAAGCCGTATTTTGAAAATTCAATCAATGCATGGAGTAGGAGAATTTTTCAATAATGAAAACTGTATTTCCATTAAACACATATGTTCTTTGTTTGATTCATATTCAGTGTTATGTATTGTTACATGTTCTATATTCTCTCTGATGTATTTTATTTTCATCACCGATTCGATGAGTATTCAGCCTCAGCCAACGTATTTGTTGTATACCAAATATACCTTATCAAACCAACGCCTAATACTAAATTGACATAAATGGTAAAGAGCTTTGAATATTACTTAAATATATGCAAAGTAATAATTAATATACTACGTATGCATTTTAATGTAAATATCCTGATTTTTTTCAAATATAAAGCTTTTTCAATACTAAAATTGTATTCTTTTCGGGGGAAAAAACATGATATGTTAACATTTGTAGATTATTCATTATCTACCGGGAATGCA
Organism: Stictocephala bisonia; assembly: GCA_035578905.1. Classification (NCBI taxonomy): domain Eukaryota; kingdom Metazoa; phylum Arthropoda; class Insecta; order Hemiptera; family Membracidae; genus Stictocephala; species Stictocephala bisonia. The sequence continues at coordinate 27,197 of JAQJVL010006000.1, read as the reverse complement.
TTTTACATTAGTATATTTTCTTCAACTAAAATTACACATTTTTAGTACAGCTGATCAGTTCATTTTTGAGAATTTATTTGCAAACACTTATCGTTTTAGGCCCGAATATAATCTTATCAGGGAGTTTGTTTTACTTGACTGATTTAAACATAGTTTTTATATAAAATATTTTGGATAATAGTAATTTCTGCATTAAGAAATAAAAATAGATTTTACTTTAAAAACATCTACTGAGCCTGTTTTTCAGTAATGTTCAATTGTACACTGTTCAAATATACCATACTTAATATTATTATACTTCAAAATATCATCAATAATCATAATTTATTTATTGTTCTCATTTTCTTAAATAACTTTGTTTTTATTAGACTTACAGAAATAATTATTCGACATTATTTACATTAAATAAAATCGGTATTTATATAGTTTCACCTAACTTTGAAAAAATATAAATAAACGATATTCAAGTTTTCTTTACATCTAATAACATTTTTTTGAATGCTATTTATATAAATTTAAAATTAGGTCAATTATCATACTATTATATTGTGGTCAAGTGGAAGAGGGGACTAAATAGTCCTAACTTCTCCACACAAATAAATACAATTTTCATTTCATTTTTACTAAATATACTCTACTCGGAATCTTGTTACTAATTGATCACTTTGGATTTAAGCTAAATAACCCAATATAAATAATGGAATAAGTAGACAAAACTATATGTATGAATATTACCTTATGTATCTAATTACATCACTTTACGTTTTATAATTAATATAAAGGTTGGAATAAATAGAAACGCTTTCAAGACAACGTTATTTTTTCCATAGATAGTTTGATAGTTAATTATTTTAAAATAATTGTATTCCATAAAGTTCAATTTTTATCAGAATAATTTACTTAAATGCGTTATATAGCAGAGAAATAATATTGTTAAAATTAGTTACTTTGAAATTCAAATGACCGCTACTCTGGAAACGATAAAACTTTTGAAGTCCACTTTGCGGCAATTAATTTTTCTTGAAAAGACGTTTCATTTGATACCAAATTCGATCTAGGCTTACGTTGAAGATATTTGTTCAACTACACGTTGGGCGAAATATTTTCTCTGAAAAGATGAAATTTCGCTAGTCGCATCAAAAAGTATGCTCTTTGTAGCCATGGCCATTTAAAAGATTTTGCTTTATAAGTGAAGTCATACAATGTGTTTACATTTTTTTCCACCCTGTATATCCATAATAAATAATATTTTAAAGTGACATTGTATAATTTTATATCTTAATATTCTACACCTAGATGTAGTTTTTTTTTCATAACTAGAGTTAATTGAAAATATATTTCATAGTTTATTACTTCATCGTTTTCCTACATAGTATCTTAAGTTTGTACACCTTATTAAGGGGCCGGTTTTTCTTTTTCTATTTAATATCTTTTATGTATTAATAATTATGGTGTTAGTAAAACAACACATGCACATTAAACAATAACTGAGTTATACTTGTTCTTACCACCAGAACAGATCTGATCCTTTGTTGTGTAGATTCCAGGTTTATTGCTAGCAATTACTTTATATTGTATTGTTTCAACACACTATCTGCAACTTAAGTTTCGTCTAAACATATCTCCAATGTAGCTAACTGACGTATTGTAAATTTTAAATACTTTGATATCATATCAGGCAACAATGTCATGTAATTTACCTTTCTAAAAAAAATAATTACTAACATATTTACTTTTGAGTAAATTTTTCAAAATATCCATCAACTATTGCTAAAAAATATAAAATAAAAACAAAGACAACAAAAAAGTTAAAACTAGAAATAAAATAACATCTGCAAACTAGAAATATAGAGGAAACAATCGCTAAAACTGTAGCCTGAAAGCAAATTTACAAGGAAACCAGATTACTGTTCTGGAATACAATGGGATGTTTGTGTATTTGCATAATGTATGCGAATCCTGTAAGATAGACGAAAACTTTGTCTCATTACGTACGTTAGTTGCATTGTTGTTTGTGTAATTAGGATGAAAGTTTGTAAACCTTTACATATTACTAGTAAAACGATATCGGACGGTTTTGTTTTGAAACATTGTCTTTAAACAGGGTTTGGTAAAATTCTGGAATATATTTATTAATTCCAAACCATTGAAAGGAATGTAATGAAACTTTGCAGTTATATACATGTCCCTATACGAAACACAAAGTCCTCGTATTTTACTTGTTTTTTGCATATCCATGGGATGACTCATGAAGGAAGTCTTAATAACTTTAAGTGTACATCGAGTTATACCTCATTTTAAAGGTCTTTGTTTGTATAATACAAAAGTACAAATCTGAGGTGAAAAGGATGACCCATCCAAAAATACAACAATTCAAAGAATTTAATTTCATATTACAAGATCTTCTCAGTTATACGGCTATTTATTTAACATTTTAAGGTCTCTGTTGCTGAGTATGTTGTTGATTGTTAACAATCGTAACAAACGGTTGCGTTATAAAATAGTTATGCTATTTAACAATGATAAAAATAAGAACAAGTTACTAAAATATTTTTGATATAGGTTTACCTAAAAAATAGTTTTAGAATATTATTATAATAATTCAATACTTATTTTTTCTTTAATTTAATTTCTCATAATCAGTTAGATAAATTATATCTCTACGCAGCAATAGATAATAACTATCTTACCTTTGTCTTAAGCAGTGTTAGTTATATGATATTAGATTCTTTGAGACGCTATTTATTTTGACTGGATCATTCCTTTGACCTCAATTTTGCATTCTTGTGTTTTATAAACAAAGACCTTTAAAATAAGGTATAACTCAAGGTCGGCTTATATTTAAAGTTTTTAAGACCTCCTTCATGGGTCATCGCCTAGATATGCAACAAATAAGTAAAATATGTCCTTGTGTTTGGTATAGGGACATGTACATAACTAAAAGGTTTCATTACATTTCTTTTAATAGTTTCAAAATAAATAAATACATTCCAGACTTTTGCCCAACCCTGACATTAAATTCTTTCAGTGGCTATATTTTCTGACTGGGTCATCCTTTTGACCTCAGTTTTGCACTCTTGGGTTTTACAAACAAAGACCTTTAAAATGACGTATAACTCGAAGTAGGTTTACATTTAAATGTTTAAGACTTCCTTCATAGGTCATCACCTGGCTAGGCCAAAAACAAGTAAAGTACGTCGAAATGTTTGGTATACGGACATGTACATAACAGCAACGTTTTATTAAATTTCTTTCAATGATTTTGAAATTAATACATATATTCCAGTCTTTTGCTCAACCCTTTATGTATATATAACAATGCAGGATTGCAGACATGTTATTAATACAATTTCATATTAATTCATCTATAATTGTTAAGTGTTCTGTAATAATAAAAAATGCATTATTTTTTTATTTTAGCAGATTATTTCACGGTTATATAAATAGTACTCGCTTCGATTGTTGGGGGCTCCGCCCCCAAACCCCCATGTTGGTCTTCGCAATCTAATAATTTGTTTCAAAGTTTAAAAATAGTTTTCAATTTTCAACTGTATTATTAACTGTAAAGTAAAAAGATGTACTGGATTTTAAACATGGTATGCCTTTATTTACAAAATCCTTTATATACAATGTAGATATCCATACATTGTATACAAAACATGCAAATAACAAATTAATATGTTTCTATTTAATCTCTTCTATTTATTCTCCAAGATCTATGAGAAATTGATGAAAAAAAAAACTAGTCAAGTATCTTGAAAAAATCAGGTTTTTTAGTTCTTCACAGTTTGGTTTTAGAGAGGGGTTAAACACTGAACTTGCCCTTCACAATTTTATAAGCAATGTTTATAATGGGATAAATATGAACAAAAAAGTAAGTGCAAGTTTCTTGGATATAAAAAAAGCTTTTGATTGTGTTGATCATGGTATACTTTTGAAAAAACTATATAAATGTGGTATAAGAGGGGTGGTTTTTGATTGGTTTAAAAGTTATTTAGAAAATAGAAAACAATGTGTCAAAATTAAAAATTCATTTAGTTGTTTGGGTATAGTAAAATATGGCGTACCACAGGGGTCAGTTTTAGGTGCATTATTATTTTTAATCTACATAAATGATCTGTGTAATGCAAAATTTTATGGTGAACTAACATCCTTTGCGGATGACACTGCTTTATGCTATGTGAAAGATAATTGGAATGACATTGAGGAAGCTATGAATTTCGACTTTCAAGCACTACAGTGGTGGTTCTCTGATAACCATATGTTGTTAAGTCCAGAAAAAACAAAATTTATCAATTTCAGTTTAAGACAAAGAGTCTTCTTTACAAATGAAATTATATACAATTGTACAAAATGCTTATGTAGTAAGACATGCTGTACGGAGTGTGCTGTTATTGGGCAGGCAGACAATATTAAATATTTGGGAATTTTTCTTGATGAAGAGCTTAATTGGAAAATGCATGTTCAAGATTTAAAAAATAAACTTAATAAAACGTTAAGATATTTTTATTTCTTAAAAAATATCTGTAGTGAACAAACATTGAGAGTAATATATTTTTCCCTTGTACATAGTAGAATAGATTACGGGCTCTTTTGTTGGGGTGGGACTTATGAATCAAATATTAGGCACATATTTATACAAGAAAAAAAGTTTATTCGAATAATTTGTAAGAAAGGTCCAATGGAAGCATCATATCATTTATTTTTAAAACAACAGATTTTACCATTAAAATATATGTTTGTTCATAAAGTTTTAAAAGTGTACTATGTAATGAAGAGAAATTTGCCTGAAATTGTCGAAATACATAAAGTTAAGCTAAGAAAAAAGGATGTATTTATGGTTCCCAAACCAAATCTCACTTTCTATACAAAAAGTTATTTATTTCTGGGACCAAAAATGTTTAACTCAATACCAATTGTTCTGCAAAATTTGAAAAATATAAAATTATTTTCCAACAAAGTAAAAAATTGGTTATTAAAGCAAGAAAGTATAGATTACCTTGTAAATATTCAAGTTTAAAGCAATACACTTTCAAACATATTTTTATTATTCATTTATAATCGTATAAATTTTAATACCCTATAAATACTTATTCACTGTATCATATATTTATTTCAGATAACATAGTAAAGTATACATATTTGGCAGACTTGGGAAAGTTAACAATTATTTTTAACTGAATAAATTATTGGACAAACAACAATGGGACACGTTGGGTGTGTCTACTAATTATGGGCAGGGCAGGAAGATGGCGGAAAGGGATGGGATGTGACTCATGACTTTGTTTGTCGGCGAATACTTGGGATTGAGGAAAACGCCCGGTCTAACCAAGCCTGATATTTGGTTAGTCATAAATTGTTTCGTTTTTATTTTGTTTCCTATTATTGTATTATATAGCTATACTGTTAGGGTTAGGATAACATTAAATTTAGAGTTAAGGTTTAAGCTATTTATGTTTTTATATTAGTGTTTATATTTTGAAGAATTGGGATTTTTTATTTTAAATTAATATTATTTGCTCATGCGCATATTAAGATTTATTTGAAAAGAAGGAACCTCTAAAACAGGCATTGCCTTAGGAGGTCCTAGTATTTTCTTGAAATATGTAATTTATGAAAGGTTTTGTTCTAGTAGTATAAGTTTTATTTTGTTAAAAGAGAATTAAGAAGAAACCTTTTTATGTTTGAATGTAATTATATGTATTTTATGTATATATTTCGAGAAAATAAATATATTCTTATTCTTATTCTTATTTAATTGTGTTTTCTTTTTCAGTTTTCCTTATTAAAAGGACGTTTGATTACTTCTTACCAAACTAGTGCATTCATAATATCAAACACTACAATGTCGCCTGGAGGAAAGCGGAAAACTTACAAACTAGTACATATATTTGCAGTAACTCAACAATGTCAAAAAATAATTAACCAAGGCTTATACAAATCTTATGCCACAATGGAAACATACGAAAATGACGATTTTTAAATGATTGAGTAATAAATTTAAAAAATTAAAGTTATTCTGCAGTTGCCTGTTGGTTAACCATTCCACCATATTGTCGATTGTGTATACACCTGTAACAATTGTTCACACAATACAAAGATTGTAATTATTATCAATTGAAGCATAATTTACAAACGTACAACCAATTTACAATGTGTTCACTGTTAATAGTACCAAGAACAAAAAACCTAAATAATTAACAAAATAAATAAAAATTAAAGAACAACACAATTTGGATTCACCTTTCGTAACGTTTGATTAAATAATGATGTTACATGTAAGATACAAAATTGAACAATATTTTTGTTTTAAGTTTTTTTTTTTTAATGTACCTAAATTATCTAATAAGTCAAGTTTTGAATATAATAGTTCTATAATTTATACGTATTAATATAGTTTTGAAGGATTAATAATTATTTTATAATATTATTTATGGCCCAAGTAAATGAATGATATCACAAAATTATGTACGGAAAAACTAATACTATTTTATATGCAATATTATCATATTATAAAATACGTTTATCCTAACAATTTTATAAAAATGTTAAAATGTTGTTAAAGTTTATGATTATGCGTTACAGAGGATTTTGCATTCCTAACTTCACCCCCTTATGAAAAATATTTTCATATCATACATAGTTAATTTTAAGTTTTTATATCTATCAATTTACTAATAATATAGTAGTGGATTGATGTTTACTATGCCTGCGACTTTCAGGCAGGATAGGAGTCCATAGTATTTTATTTCTAAATTGGAATGTTCACTGTAGTAATGTATTTAATTTGATGTATATAATGTTTTACACCATTTTTATTATAGTTATGAGATCCCTATTAACTAACTATTTATTGAAACATAATCTATAAATGACGTTAAAGATGTTGTTTTGTTTGTATCTCCTTTTTATTGCTCAGCCATAAAGAAGTTTTAGTGTGAATAAACCCTTCTAAAGATAAACGATTTATTGTCACTTACAACTACAATCGCGTCGACCAAAACAGTTTTTGGGATCACAACTTTACCCAGGAGGAATCAAAAAGATCTGACCTAAAAACGCCTTGAGTTAATAAACAGTTTTATAGATCCCTTCCACTTATTTTATTATTATAAGACAAAAATGTCATGATAGATTAAACTATACAGTAACTTGAAACAGCATAAACTTTGATTTTTATTTAAAACATTATTAAATACAATAATTCTGTATGTAAAATACACAATAAATATCTAACAATTATGAAATATAATTATGAGATTCACGTTTAAAATTTATGATATTTTAATAATTTCTTTATAACAATGTTAGTAAAAAAATACCGTAACTATGCTTTTAATAAGTAAACGTAACTTTAGTTTTATTGCTTCCTAAATGTTTTATGTTCTTCAGTTTTATATTATCAAAAATTACTTATTTTTTATATATGAACAAATATTTATTATTATTACATTTAAGGCAAAAACTCTGACTTTATTTGGGAGAACCTGAAGCTACATGTTGAAATTTGATTATTTATCACATCATATTTCTTAAAATATGTTTTTCTACGTAAATATTAAAATTAAAACCATTGTTGAACAGATCTTATGTTGCGAAGATAAGTTATTTAGGTATTTTTCAAGCGTGCTGAAAAACTGTAAGTTTTGTAAGAAAGAATTTATTTTCCATATTGGGTGTACTTTGCAGAAACAGAAATTTTTGATGGTGTAGCTTAATTCGGGAAGGGGATATAGAATTAGGTTCAAGACAATACATTCTGCAAAGTTTAGTTCCATTGTGTGGTAGTTTCTAAGGAAACGTAACTGGGATTGATCTAATACGTTAACGTAGTCATTCAGTGAGGTAAATCTTACTTTAACTGAAAAAGTTGGTATTTAATAGTAAGGAAACGCCAATCACTATTTAAAACACCTGCATATATACATATAGTACGAGGTTAATAAACAGTGTTTATAACTTTCCTTTATTTATGTCCGTTTGAAAAAAATAGAGTACAAAACATGATATTATAATCGACTTATCATATTTATCATAATTTTGAAAAACCAGTGGCCGAGCAGTCTAAGGTGACAGAACTTTGTACCCGAGTTAGCTACTCACACAGATCATTAGTTTATGGAGTGTGGTCAGAATAAGGTTATAGATCAAATTGGCTTCTCCTTTAAAATTAGGACAAAATATCTGTACGGGAGTTTTAAGGAAGTTAAGATATTTTTTATAATGTTTTCCATTTAGAAAATATCTTAGAAATAATATAAATGTATAGATTTTATATGCTTTAAACTGTCTCGTATTGATCCTTATAGCCAAAATAATTATTGTACTGTTGTCTCCGTAACGGCTATATTACAGCACACTTAATAACATTGTATCAATCTATGATGGAAATAGCTGATAAACATATATATATTTGTTGCTGAAAATGTCATCAGCAATACATGTTTTTTGAAGCAGTAAACTTAAGACATATTGCCATTATCACACTGCTTTACATTTACAAACCAAGCAAATTATAAAATTACGTTTTTACAATTATTTGTTAAGACTGGAATTTACATTTCATGTATGATTGAACCTCTCAACCTGAAATCAAGGTAACAATAACCACCAGAAAAACACCTCGCCAACCAATGTAAGTCCCTGATAACCCCCCCCCCCCTTTACACCTTTATCTAATACTACGTCATCGCAACGCATAGATTCCTCGTAAATATAAGCACACGTGTATAAATAGAAGAGTTGATATACATTTGGGAGTTGTTGTTCTGAACAACAAAAATTAAAATGTTTTTGAAACATGATAGGAGAGTACTTTAATCTCACATCACAATAAATGTGTCTAAATCTAATCAAAAAATATATTAAACTTAATCTTTTACCAAACGAATTAGATTCAATTTGGTAGTGACTAAATCTGGGTAGTTTTAAGAGATTGAATGGAAATACTTCGATACCAAGTTGAATTGTACAAGAGAGTTTGGCCCACCCACAACTTGAACAAATCTCTTCTCACACGAAACGTTAACTTTAAAAGAACTATTAGTTTATTACATCTTTAAGTACAATTAATCATCTCTGAATTAATGTTTACTATTTAAGCTATAAAGAGTTTGCTTTCCTATGTTACTAAACATCTGCTGTACCTAAATCGAAATATTTATGTGTAAGTATTATGTGTGAATCAAGTCAAAACCATTATAGTCCAAGGATTAATATTATGGTCGTAATTATGAACAGGCGAAATGTATTATAAATATATTAGTAATCCACTTACGCTTCACTTTTGTTTGTTTGTATAAAGATGGTTTTAATGAATAATTAATTTATAAAAAATATAATAAAAACAAAAAAATGTATGCGCATTGATTTTCCCACATATTGCCTTTCCCACAACTTGGGCATTTCTAAGCGGACGTCTCAGCGTAACACATTGAAATTCCAATTGAGTTCCCACTCCTGTTGAACTGTGGAATCTAACTCCAAGTTTCTAGTCCCTAACTGAGCTGAGGTTAGCGCTTCGTTCGTTGTACCCATATAAATTTCACGCAAAGGCCCGCCATTCATGCGAATTGATTAGGGAGATAAAAAAGAAATAAAAATATACCGATACTTGTTATTTATTTAGGTACTACAAAACAACTAATGTCTATTTCATTATAGCACTAAAGAGAAAAAAAAACATTTTTACAACAACAACAAAAGAAATAGCCCACTCACACACCAACAGAGGTAATGACCCACCCGCCAACCCATACACCTACTGTGGTAATGAACAAACCTACAAGTAATGAACAAAGTTACTAATAATTTAAACATCATTTAGTTTCTCTTGGGTATTATATCTGAATAATAGCATAAATACTTTCAATGTAATTTTTTCTTATCTTAAATCATATATCGAATTTCATATGTACGATTGAATACTCCTAAATATATCATGTAAACATGGATTTCACACACACACACACACACACACACACACACACACACACACACACACACACACACACACACACACACACACACACACACACACACACACACACACACACACACACACACACACACACACACACACACACACACACACACACACACACACACACACACACACACACACACACACACACACACACACACACACACACACACACACACACACACACACACACACACACACACACACACACACACACACACACACACACACACACACACACTCACGCATGCACAGATAATAAAAAATGATGTTGAAGCTATTTATGATATTATTCAGATATAATACCCAAGAAAAACTAAAAATATGTTTAAATTATTACCATCTTTGTTCTTTACTTAGGAGTAATCAATCTGCATACATTTTTTGTTATTTTATTATTACTATGAAATTACATTTTATAGTAAACATAAATAATTAACCATATTTATAGTAATGTCTAATAAAACTTATTTTACTAAATATTAGGAATAGTTGAAAAGATTTGTAAGAATTAAAAACTAAAAGATGAGGTCGGCAGTGGATGATTTAGTACAAAGGTGTTTTTTTTTAATACTAAACAGTTTACCGGGTAGTCAAAACACTTTATTTCCTATTGTTACCTCTTAATAGTTGAATTAAATTCCCAAGATACTGATATACAGTATATCTCATTGAGAATTGTTTATTAGGCTGTTTCAGCAAGCCGATGAATTACTAATCCTTCAGTAGTAATACATAAATAAAATATATTTTTGTACACACGCCTTGCAAATATGTATATGTACGCCTTTTTTGTGTTGTTTATGTTAGTAATTACAACAAAATATAATGAAATTTTCATTCAGAATTGACTCAATAATACAAATATTTCGTCCTCATTATAATAGTGGCAGGCTGCCAAATGTAGATAAGTCGATGAACTGTCTCCCAAAAATGTCCATTATGTGTTCACTATTAGCAAAAATGCAATGGCGTTAATCGTTTTTATTTAGTGGCTATGGATTATATCCAAACAAACAGTAAGTCCTTTGGTCATATTTTCGGTTCTTGTATATTCTATAAGCGTAATTTAAATGCAAGTAACGAGGGTGGGTAATGTTTGGTTAAAAACAAATATAAAATGTTAAACTAATTGTTAGTTTTGTTAAAATACTATGTACATCTACATTATGATACATGTGAATATTAAAACTTGTAACATCTTCTAAATTCTAAAATATTGTAGTGTTCTGCTACTACTCAATCAGCAAGGCTCGGTGCCAAGGGGAGTTTGCTGTCATTTTCAATAAATAGTCAAATGCAACATTGGTATTGAAAGGAATGAAACAATTTGTGATGCTTTCTCATATATATTACTTATTGATTAAATTTTCAGTGTCTTTACCAATAATTTTAACAATAAAAGTTGAAAAGTAACATGTTTCTTAAATAATTCTCCTTTTATAACAAACTTAAAATTGTAATTATTTCATAATTTATAATCATTGAGGAAACGTTATATATCATTATACACAACTGATTAATTTAATTTGGTATTTTTTGGATGCATTTATTAATCAAGAAAAATTTTCTATTTAATAAAATGAATGATATAAATATTGCACAAACAATTCAATAAAAACCAGTATATTCTAAATACAATTTAAGCAAGTAATACATATTTTTCTATTAAATGGTTTTTAATTTATCTTTTTTTTTTAAACAATTAATTATAAAAAATCGTTGTTCTTAAGTTCGCTTAGTAAAACGGACTATGAACCAGGTAAATGACTTTGTATATTTTAATGTTCTGTGTTATATTACTAGACAGTTTAAATATATTACTTTTAATAATGATTAATGATATAATTTTCTCGACAGTATTATAGACCTTTATAGAATACTTTAGTTATTATCTACTGTAACAAGTATGTTGTGAAAAATAGCAGTATAAATGTTGCATTTTTAAATTTTTCATCCCTTTACAGTTTTATTTCGTTACATTATATATTTTTTAATTAGTAGTACTACTAACTAACGTTTATAACAAAATTTTAAAAGAAAGAAAAGTTATATTTTGCAACAGCAGTTAGTTGTGTAAATAGCTCTTTGCTGTAACGTGAGGTAACAAGTGTAGAGTTTAAACAAAACAATGTAACTTACTCTTTTGTAAGCAGCAGTACATGATTGTTATTTCAGAAATGTTTATTACATTTGAAATTTTAGTAAACTATCTGTATAGGAGTACACTAAGAACTTCGTATTTCAATTTGGTAAAAAATTACCTATTTAAATAGTTAAATTTGTATAGCGAGGTTACATTTTAAAATAAAATAAGATTAATCATAAAAAAATTACTTTTTTAGAATAATAGATCCTTAAGGTGTATTTATTCCCGATAAAAGTTCATAGTTGGGTGGGTCAGTACCCACAGCAAGACTCGGAACCCACCCACCACCCACCCATACACGCACTGTGGTGCTGAACCAACCACCCTTACACGTACAGTGGTACTGACCCACCCACCCACCCGTACACGTACAGTGGTACTGACCCACCCACCCGTACACGTACAGTGGTACTGACCCACCCACCCACCCGTACACCTACAGGGGTACTGACCCACCCACCCACCCGTACACGTACAGTGCTATTGATAACCCGATAAAGGTTCCATCATGCACACCATCACAGCCATAAAGAAAAATAAATAGTTGTTATAAAGTCTAAAAAGTCAGTTTACACTCTTAACACGAAGGCTGTAATAATATTGATTTTGTCTCACAAATATATCTTTTTAAATATAACTTACAGGACAAAGCTAATGGTTTTAAGGTCGTCACACGTAAGGTAGTGAGATCTCGTTCATAGATATTTAGAGGGAAATTACAATGGAACGTTTTACATATCCCTACATGTATTCAAGTGCATCCTAATATGTACTAATTTAAGAATCCATATCCTATTTTTTGTCATAATTACGAATATAGTACAAATAATATGAGACAACAAAGTAAAGATTAGCTAAAACGTTTCATTATGTTACTAGTTAAACTGTTTACTTTTATATTTGAATAATATACGACTTTTAATTAAATTAAATGACAACACTGTATGATTAGAACCTTTTATCGTTTACGAATGTATTTCTATTTAAATGTCACACTTTTCTATTGTTTCATAGAGAAAAGTACATGTTTATGGGTTCGTTAACAAGATAATACTCAGACTTAAGTTATTAGTGAAACCGATCTAAATTAAGGAAATAATATACTTAAAAAAACCTCTCATATTTAAATAAATATTTCTGGCTGTGCTTAGAATAAATGTCAAAAAATATCCTCTGTGGCTAGGCAGTTTGTATCTGTGATTCAACATTTATATGCCTTTTTAGTAAAGTGTGTTTTTTAAACACATTCTTGGGTATGCTTTTGATGTCTAAATACAGTTTAGATTGCACCTACCTCGATTTACCGTGTTTCCACTGCTACCATAAGTCGTTTATGTATTGTTTATAAAAAAATAATCATTCAGACCACAAAATAACACAATTCAAAATATAAAAGTGAATTTACTTCCAATCAAAATTGAGATATGCAAATAAACAATACTTTGCTGGTGGTACTGCTTAAGGGCCAGTAATACTGCTATAAACTGCAATTTGTGAGGGGGAAGTATGTAACCCCACCCACTTTTGGCAGCCGACCATTAATGTCACCAACTTTTAATATTCATAGGCAATTATGCCTTGCCTTTTTAACTCTTATTTCGTCACTATTGACGTTACGGTTGGAAAAACTAATATTGTTGTAGAAATTTATAATATAAAACAAATAAACAAGGCTACATTCAAATAAAATTTGCACAGCACTATATAGTTAAAAAAACCTCATACTAACTTAAAGAATCACTCATAGTACCTATATGTAAGATATATGAAAATTTATGACTGCAGGATTTTGCAATGAAACTAAACATTATGTATTTATGATTCATTGCCTTAAAAATAATGTTTCTTCACGTAACTTGCAAAACTGTTAGTTCTACGAAACGTATTTTTAATTGTAATGATCCATATATAACTGTGTGTTACCAATAATTAAGTGCTGTAGGCAGGTAAAAATTTTCTATGTAGGCCTACATTGTTCGTAATCTCAAAGATTATTAAAATTAAAAAATCAAAAATTGAAAGAAGTATGGTGAAGTTTTATTCGAATACAAGAAAATATGATTCAATTATTTAAACATTTTCAGAGTATTGAATTACTCAGTATTTTTCAGTATTCGATTACAGTTATTGAATATATAACTGTAATCGAACACTGCATTTCAAAAGTTATATTCACTAACAAAAGGTTATATGTTACATTTTAACAATAAGTAACATATTAACTTTTACAATATATTAAATATATTCACAATAAACATTGTACACAGAAAGTAATAAAAACACTTTTTGTAATATTACACATTGTTTACATCACATATCAATATAATATAATTATCTTCTTCGGTCGCAGTCATCTCAAACTTGTTGGTAATCCGTCGTTGATGGGTAGTTTGAAATGAGAATGTAGTCTCAGGTTCATAGATATTTTCAGGTATGTTATGAATCCCAGGTATCTGAGTCGTTTCAGGTTCGTATATTGTCTCAGGTAAGGAAATATTCAAAGACTCGATAGAAGTTCTAGGATCGCTGTTGGTCCCAAATTCGTATGTAGTCTCAGGATCGTTGGTGGTTCCAGGTTCGTGACATGTAGTGCCAGGATCTTTTATGGTCCCAGTTTTATGGATAGTCTCTTTATCGTGAGTAGTCCCATGTTTCTTGGCAGATTCAGTTTCGTATGAATTTTTAACATCATATGTAAATAAACGATTTAGTTTACAACTGTAAATATACATACAGTTTTTATGTAAAAATTTGTTACTTTTAATCTTCTATAAGTAATTAAAATTAATTTTACTCTATAAAAAACTATATATTTCGAACTATAACTTAGTTTATCATCAGCTTTGACATTTGAGAATTTTTTTTTTTCATTTTTCTCAATTTCAAAGCCGATGATGATAGTTCGAATAGTTCGAAATATACAGTTTTTATAAAGTAAAAGTATTTTACTTACTTTTAGAAGATTGATGTGCACATATTGTTACATAAAATTGACACAAAATTCAAGAACAACATACCATGAAGAATTAATTACATTCAGTTTTAATGAATTTTGAAAATGTACTGACCGGTGTGGGTCTGTTAACCACTACAGATCCGACCAGTTATTGCAATCTTAAGTGCTTTAATAACTAATTTTCATTTCTGTTTTAAAGAGAGAGAATGCATGTTGTGGAAAAGCTTAGTATTAAGAAAACACGTCATGCACAGTTATGGTATTTCCAATAATTCATCCCAATAAAGATCTCCTGTAGATAAATTGAATCTGTACAAATATAGTATGTCCAAAATTCATAAAATATACCGAAGTTTCTAAATTCTTTACCACATTTTCATCCAATATTGCAATGCAAAAGTAAATTAAAAGTTGCAAACTTACTTAAACATCTTAGCATAATTATAATATCTAAGATATTGTTAACAAAAGGTGGGTTAATTTCATAAGATAACCTTAACTTACCTCTAGAATTCTGAGGTCCAATTGCTTTGTCGCTAGTGCAGAGCACAACTTTAACATCATTTTCCCTCTGCTCTCCATAATTACTTTATTTACTTAACAATAAGAAGTCACTCTTCAGTTTGAAACAACAAACATTAAAGCGGTCCACTGCTGCAATAATCATGGCCAAACATAAAGTACAAAGTTTTTCTTATGCAAACACATTGTTTGTCCAAATATACAATATCTGTGCTTGTGCAAAATAGCTATTTGTTCAAGAGTTATGAAAACCAAGGACATGCAACAAGTGTGCACATTAAAACAGCTGTTTATACCCAAATGATTTTTTTTTCAATTTTTTTTTGTAAATTCAATAATTGAAATGGACATTTAATAGTTGTGCAGAGCAAAAGATGAAAACTTGCAATTTCCAGTGGTATCAATAAGTCATTTTCGACCAAAAATGGACATACAATGTTTGTGCTTGTTGCCATCGATATACATTACGGTCTACCAATGGTAGTGTAATGTATCATATTGTTTTTAATAAGACATTAGTTTAATAAGTTAGTAAGGGAGTTAGACTATACCTACTATACTCTCCAATCATTATATAAAATATAGCGTTTACTGTTTTTCAATTGTGCTTTACATAGATAAAGTGTTTTCATTTAATTTTAAGCCAGGAAAAAATAACAAGTTCATTACAAATAACTATTGCATTAATAGTAAAAGAAATCTTATTATTTGTAACTATAAATAACCAAAGTTAACCCTTATTTTAATTTAACTTGTGCTACATAGAAGTTGAATGTATTAATTTTACAGCACGTTTAACCTTTAAGCTATTTTTAAGTTTAGTGCAGTGTATTTAAAATCTCTGCACATTTATAATCCTAATTTTAAAGCTACTTTTTGCAAAAGTTTTTGATTTAAGATTGTTCATTGAGGATTATGAATGAGGGAGCACATAAAATGAATTCATCCATCTAAGATGGATGATCGAGTTTCGTCAAAGGTATTGCTTTGACGATACCTGCAATACCTTCAGAGCGTATTGCTTCCCGATAGCAACACCACAAGCTTGTTATAAACTTTTATTCGGCAAGTTTTATCTATATAAAGTTATCTAATCAATATTATTCTTAGTAAGTTAGGTACTTTAAATATTTAATTTTAAAACTATAAAATACATATGAATTTTATATTATTAAAATTTTTGGCTATTAGTATTAAACGTATTGTTTGGCTGAATTTTTCATAAGTGTAAACAGAGGCTGATAATCAAATAATATAAACATTTGGAGGACTACATACTAAAAAAAAATATCTACAACATACATAAACGTTGTTTAATGTCATTAGATGGCTTTGTATTGTTTATATTAGTAAATATGTTGGACATTTATAAAGATTTGTGTTAACAAACTAAAATAACGACAGATATAAAATCTTGTAGAAATACTTAAAGATGGCTTTAATTTATTGAAAATCCTATCTATAAATATCATGTCATGAATTATCAAGTATTAAGTACAAAATCATCAGTCTAACATATAGAATACATTCTAGTTTAATGAAATTACTAATCAAAAACATACATTATCTCAAAGAATTCTCAAGTTGATCAGACGTACCTGATATTAATATCTTCATTTCACAGAAATATAGCCACTTTGTTTTAAGGAAAGCTGGACTGAACACCATCAGCGGATTTATTTTCTATAATTAGTATATGGTGATCTGCATCTCTGTTTACAATTTTTAGTTTTTTAATACATTGTCTATACATTTGTATAATTACTTTTTTACATATACAAATTTAAAAAAGAAAAAAAGAAGTCATCCTACTTAAATTCATTAAAATGAAGGATATTTTAGTTTGGCTTTTTTATAAAATTTTAACATGTTCAATATAACACCAACATAACAATTATTAATTAAATTTTAAAGAATATTTTACACTATATCAAAATCTGTTGAGTTTTGTAGTAGAATTGTGAATAAGTGGAGAATACCACTGTTTAAATAGCGTTATTTTAATTTATAGAAATAGTTGGATTAGTTTATTGCACGCGTACATACGCAATTATACGTTAATTGGATAATAATAAATCTAAAAAAATAATCAAATCCGTCTGACATTCTTATATGTCAGAGTCTAATTAAAAAATCATATTTATTTCAGCTCGATTCATCCTTCACTACTTAAAGTTCACGAAATGGCGCAGAGGACAACTTGACTCTCTACCAATGATTTTGTAAGTTACACGAAACATGTCATACCCAAAGGGTGTTAAAATCTACTGAACTTCATCAAATTTGAGACTCTTAATTAACAACCATTCGATTCATCACCATATTATTCAGAACATTGGTCCGTCCATCGAAGGCTATTGAGCCCTTGATGAACAGACCAATGTTCTGAATAATTCATCCTGTTCTTTAGAGACAAATGGTTGGGACAGACAAGTCTAATTCCATATTTCAGAACGTCATATATGTTTCTAGTTTTATATCCAGTGACCCTGAACATAGGATTCCAATGTTACCCTTAAGCTGTTGGTCCCCAGGTTGTGTTAGAGATGGATTCTTATCCGTAAATGTTCCTGGCATAATAAGACCTCCTGGAGATTATTGTGTATAAGCCCTTAAGAGGCTTTATTTATAATAGATTAAAATGCATAATTATATTTAAAATCAATAATTAAAGAAACCCAAGTTTCTACTGGAAGAAGTAAACAAATTAGTATAAATTCTCCTAGGTATGCTTATCTATTTATATTATTAATAACTTATCGTGAATGTGTATCATATATATGTGAAGGATTTAAGCTATTTATTTCGTTTTCGTATACTGAATTCATCTCCAGAAGCTTAGTCAAATTTAAAAGTTTTCCAGAGTAACATAATACATAAACACTCTGTTTAAAACTTGAAACAGCACGAGCACAATAAGACATAATATAGTTAAAGCCAATCAAGTTGAAGACTGTTTACCTAGTTCTCCATGATTTATTTATGATGTAAATCCACTTTGTCGTTAGTTTCCTTTTACATCTACCCGTAGTTACCTAAATGTTCATTAATGTATTTTATGTGATTAGTATTAAGGTCATTTATATATTGTTAATGTTGTATTTAGTTGGATAATTAATAATAATAACTCTTCAATTTAAATATATTTATGATTATAAATTTAAAAGATTATAATTTTTAAGTACAGTTTTATAAGTTGGATAGTTAAAGTTTGAAGTGAATGGTTAGAGTTTTACAATTTAGTTTTGGTTTAAATAGCAGATACGAGTTAATATTTCAAACGTTGTTTAATACTAAATAAGTTTTTATTTTATTCTATTTTATTTAATCGAGATGAACAGTTTAGTTGATTTATAATTAAATATAATAAAAGAACATTCCTAGAACACAGAGATGATTTTGAGATCAGTAAATTAAATATGGGCAATAGGTTGATTGTTAAGTTAATCCGTTAAAAAAAAAAAAAACTTAAAAATGGACACATTGTTTCCTTTGAATAATATGATAGAACGCTAAAACTCAGTTTGTGTGGTATTTAAGTCTTGATTTCATGTTACATAAAGAGGCTGGCATTTTATGGATATTACCATGTATAGATTATTTCCAATTTGAGGATATCTTCACACGTGATGTTTCGATTTGGTAATAACAACAGTTTAAATGGTTTGTGTCTGAAAAATATTCTAACTTGAAGCAATATATTTACGTAACATATCAATTCTAAACCAGATATCAAGACAACCATCTGTGTAAGTGATAAGTAACCCTCTAAATGGTTTTTACCTCCTAATAGTAAAATAATATTAATTTTTAACTAAGAATGTAAAAATATATAGCCCATCAGAACGGCAAAAATAATTAATAAAAATAATTTTAAAATAATCAATTATAAATTATCTGTTCTAACTAAAGTAAAAATATAATGTATCGTATTGGAATAATGGTTTAGATTTTGGAAGTTAAATATATGTGGTACATACATTGGCCAAATAACTATTTTATTCATTCACTTAATTTAATAAAAGATATAAAATTGTAGTTAATAAAATATGGCTCCAAAGTCTTATACTAAAATTGAAAACAAGTGAATTTTCTAAAAAAATATGCTGGAGTAATTTCAGTTTAGAATTTACTTTCCCAGAAACCACATTATATGTGAATAGTTCAGGAAAGCGTGGTAGGGACCCTTTGGAGACAGTGCCTAATTAACACATTACAAATCAAGCTCTGCTTCCCCAAAATATTTCCCTCCTTTTTGCATACAGTCCCAGTTATTCCAATACATTTTGTATCATTCTAGTTTCTTTATTACTTACGATAACATTTATATACAGAAGTGTTGCTATAATGTTATGTGTTTTATTGCTGATGTTATTGTTTGAATGTTTATATTATTAGTTTTGTTGGGTAATTTTTAGTTAGAAAAATTGTCTTTTCTTAATAATTAGTCATATTTAAGGCTTTGAAAATAATGGCAAGAAACTTAGTTGATATTTTTTAAATCGGTTCTTTTGCAATTTTCTTATAACTTCTTTGACCAAGTGAGGGCAGAACTCTGTTTTTACAAAATTATTTTACATTTATTTAGTGTGTTTGTTTATTTTGTAATAACACATTACTAAATATTTGAACCTATCACCTTGAATTTGTGTGTGTATTCATAGCAATGCAGATTTAGTAGAATTTATTAGTTTTTTTTTTAATTTATTTTCAAAATCATAATAAAGGACAAATATTGTAAATGCTTATCCTTCTATTTAAGTGAACAATCGCAGAATATTCATTTCTTATTTATATGGATTTAGAAAAAGAATAAGTCCAATATTCTTTGGAATATTCTTGGAATACTTCCAAACCCACCCACGTGATTGTCAATATAATAAATTAGTACTGTTTTGTTGTAGTAGCAAACAATAATTAAATTGGGCAGTTTTCAGACCATATATTTTCTTAAACTAATTTTAAATTAAATACGTGTACAATACTAAAATTGGTTTGGTTCTTTCAAGATCATGCTTTTAGATATTTCATGAATATTAATTTAATTATTTTGTACTGTCATCTTTGCTATTGATTCCAAGCTATCCAACTATCTTAGACTTTTTTTAAATAAAGGGAATAACTTTAGTATCTTAGTATTATATTAGGATGACTTTATCAACTTACAAAGCGTAAGTGATTTATCAACTTATAAATCAGAGGTGGTGAATAAGTGAGGTTCCGTATAGGAGAGGCGTGTTTTTAACGGTTCATATTTCATCATCGATCCTACTGAGAAGATGTAGATCCCATCATTTTCCCGCTTAAGCATGTATATATGAAAATAAGCTTGAATCTTTTATGTATATTTCTTAAAGGAAAAGAGTTTCAACTATAAGCTCAATTTTACAAGTATGAAAAATACTATATTTATAATGTAATAAAACAATTTAAAACTTTTTTAATTTTTTGCTACCTAATACAAATTAAAACATATTTATAAAAAAGGGATGCTTATGGAAACAGTAGTTGTAACAATTAAAGTGGGGTTTATAAACCAACGCCATCTTGATATCTGATGTTGACTCTCTAGGGAGGGGAGGTGCCTTGAGATGTCTATGTTAAATGTCATCCAACACTTAGTTGGATGACATGCCACCACACTGAGATGGCATGCGGCAATGTAAAGATAATTGGTTTAATATAGGTCTCTACAGAACTGACCGAAAACTGTCCAGATATCTACACTTTTCCTACCATCTATAAGGAAATTATTGAATTACAATAGATACTGTTGTTTGAGAAACCATACAAGTGCTAGAAATAAACGTTTTAAGAATCACAAAAAGCAATTTGGTCACTTACCTGAAGATCCATACATACTAAACAATATACATATTTTGCATATTTCGTACGTACTTCAAATAAATGGAAATGTGTTGTTACTAGAACAAATAAACCTAAAATAAGAAATAAAGAACCATAAAGATGAAATTAATAGTACTGGGTTGACGTAAACATGTACTACAATATTTGTTACTGATAAGTGAAATAATTAAACATATTTTGTTAACTAATAATAATTTACGTTTACCACATTAAAATCAAATTAAATTAAAGTCTTAGATTTCTTTAAGTTTCTCTTTATAAACGGTAGGAAAAGTAAATATATCTTCATAAAATTTTATTACTTCAGGTTTATCAGGAATATATTGTTTTAAATGTTTAACATCCTACTTTTTTATTTTTTATTTAGAAGTATAAGCCTTCTCCGAGGATATGCCTTCTCTCAAAACAAAGATGCCTTCTGAAGTTGTGAAAGTATGTTTTTTTCAAGTCCACCCATAAAAGTGAAAAACTTTTGTTTTTCACAAGGAAAATGATTTATCTGACAAGTTGAAAGGAAAATTTCACCCTTTTTGTGGTATTCCCCCCAAAATATGGTTTTTAATATGAATATTTAACACCAATAATGAAACGACCATAATAGTTGTCGTGCTTAAACACAACTGAGAGTGAACTTTATATCCTTATATACTCTACAGAATGGTGCTGGAATAGGATATAATCCATTCCTAGGCTACGTCATACCCTAACAATACCCGTACAGTAAAATGGCTCATCCACCCAAACCCACACACGCCCGGTGGTATTGATCCACCCAACAACCGTTTACTTACAGTGGAATAGTATGCTCTTGGTAGGAAGGATATATTTGTATTGTAACAATTGTTAATTGTTGCATTATAATTAAATTGGACAATTGTATTTGGAAGGTGTTGAATTTTGTAAAAACTGAGAGGTTTAGGAGTTTGTTTTGTTTTTCAAAAGTTTTCGATATAAATTCTCCAAGTATTGAGAAAAATTCAGAATCTTCCCCTTTCATATAAAAAAGTAGTTTTTTTCCCATATAAAATAGTTAAATAACCAGTATTTTCACGTCTGTTAATTTCCTGTCAATTTCATGCGACATGTTTTCTGAATCTTACTGGATCTTCACTAATTACATTAATTGATAATGGAAGTTCAATTAATGTAATTAATGAAGATCCAGTAAGATTCCTTATTGCTAAATAATCTAATTAGATAGTCTGCTAATACGTTATCTTTACCCTTACAGACGTGAAAATACTGGTTATTTAACTATTTTATATGGGAAAAAAACTACTTTTTTATTTGAAAGGGGAAGATTCTGAATTTTTTTCAAAACTTGGAGAATTTATATCGAAAACTTTTGGAAAACAAAACAAACTCCTAAACCTCTCAATTTTTACAAAATTCAACACCTTCCAAATACAATTTTCCAATTTAATTATAATGCAACAATTAACAATTGTTACAGTATGTACGGATAGTATACTCTTTTTATATATTTTGAGTTACCATGAATTGAAGTTATTCATGACTTCAGAGTCTATCATAGTGTGTAACATAACTAGCGTGTTGGAACCATAAATCAGTCCAAAAATAACCTTTTGGTTCATAAATCCAGTACGTTCTTTCCGAGTTTCATTGGATTCTGATGAAATTACGATCACAGTACATAAACGAGTGTCCTCCTAAGGTTCATTTATGAACCTTGATGCTGCTCTCATGTACCACAACATTATCATCATTATAGTGTGGATTTATTGTGAGCTTAAAACCCATCAGACAATTACATGAAGCTTCTTTATATATTTACTTATATAGTTTTGGACATAACCTAGCTATAAATACTATACTACATTTTACCCTTTTGTACATATACCCTAGTAGAATGTATTATAATAGCCTTTGCTGTCTTGTGATCATAAACACAAAACAGTTAGTAATTTATTTATTGGAGATATAAAAACTCCTCTGGGACGGAAATACATGAAAGCTTCCGGTTTTGCATAATATTTGTATCTATTCAAGGTGCACCATCTCTTTAAGACACGATTACCTTAATATCTTTTACATTCGAAAAAACTTCTAAAACTAAGTTTTTTTTTATTTTTTTCTCAGCCATGCCATTACATATTTTATTTTTATTTTTACTTTAGGCCTTTGCACGTTCCACATAACGATGTCTAGTTGAGGAAACAAAAGAAACACTGAATTGCTGTTGAAAAAGTTTTATATAGAATTGTAATTGTATATTCATATCAACATATATTTCCTTGAATATGTTAAATATAATCAAATGTTTTAACTTGTGATTGAGGCATAAAGATGTTTAATCTGTGTAAAGAGCCTTTCTGTGAAGAAATGAAAAAAATATGGCTTAACTTATATGGCTTTAACGTTACAGTTAAATTTACATACTAAGCATTGCCGGCAACAGGATTTCCACGGGGTTTTATCAAATTTTAATATATGTCGAAGGATGTGAACATTGTACCTTGTTATGCTATGCGGTAAAAGAAATTACTGTTTTCCTGGCAATGAAATTGAAACGTTATATTTATGATTATCTGTGCTCTTATTTCCCTACTGAAAATCTAAGCCATTTACATTGAATTAATACTCCTTCGATTAGACTACATAGGTACGCAGCCTTCTTATGCTGTGAAGCATAGCTTTTGTACTTGTTGAAAAATATAAATTTACATTCTTCAGGTAAAATATGATGACACGTATATGTTACAGAAATATTTAGATAAGGTTTAAAGTTAGGTTAAATAAAACTCATTATAATACAGTAATGACCTATTCAACTCTTAATGTTTACCTAAAAAACAATAAACGTCAAAAAATAACACCTTTATATAGTTTGATCATTAATTTGGGGGAACTTTTACCTTTGATATCACTCAACCAAGGAGATCAATTCTATTTTTTGTAATTATTACATTCATACTTTCAATAAGTATAATTTATCCAACAAAACTCATTTGTTATTGGAACATTCTCACTTGAAGTTTATGGTTTATCGTAAGCGAAACAATTTTAAAAATACTTACAAAAAATATATTCCAAAAAATTTTGTGAGTGAAGATGAACAAGTGTAGCCATTATTACTATCCAAGGTTAAGTTTGCCTTAAAAGGGCTATTTATCAACAGGTAAATAGCCAGAAAAAAAAATTAGGTTACAGTTTAACGTGGAATTCGAGCCAACTAGTATTGGTTTGATTTTGGAAAACTTACAAGTCTGACATTAAGTTTTCTCATTTAAGCAACCATCCTAAATCCTAAAACATCCTACTTCTTTAGTAGTTTTCATGTGAAATGCATTGATTAATAAGAGGGTTGAACACAAAAACGTACACCTAACTGTCTACAACACCTGACCCATTAGCTGGGTTACACCACTACACTACAGTTCCAGCTAGCAATACTAATAGTCATGCTACTTTACATTTGCAGAACTACGTGTGACCCGTCAACTAAGCCACTAAGGGACCAAATGTTGTGGAGCTACTACACTGTACGCTCTGCTCTCTGCCCTCTTATAAATTAATGGCTACTATCTAATTATAAATGAAAATATTGTAATTATAATTATACAAGTTAAAATCCTTTCCATTTAATTTCATTTAATGATAGTAAAATGTATTTAGGTTTTATTTTTAAACAGGTTTAGGAGTATTCATCACAAATCTTAGTTTCAAATTTGCAAGGTAATTTCAATATCATAAATGAAAATGTTATAATTATGTTTCTGTCAGTTAAAAGACACGTAATTCAATGTGCATTTAGTAGGCAAGATTACTAGTGTGCTCTGATTTTCACTTTTTCATTGTATTAGAATAAAAAAATTAAATTTATTTTGTGATGAAATATTTCCTTTTTTCATTAACATTTTATCATCTACAGTAAGCGATAAATCTTTACATTGTGAAACGATCAGATCCTTTAAAAACTTTTATTTTCATAGTTTGGTCGTAAAAACATTGTTAAATTTAAAAAAAAATAGTATGACTTTAACTATAAGAAATTATGAGTGAAAATATATTTTTTCTATTAAATTATTTCTATAAAATCTTTTATTTTGCCATAAAACAATAAATAATGGGCTCAAAGTTCATTTATTATAATCAACGACCAAAAATATAAAAGCCGTCTGTCTGCAGCAATAAGGCTACGGCTACACTTTGTGACCTGGTCGTCGCAACAAAATAAAAATATGGGTAACGTTAAATTAAATGAAGGCGGCCAAATCAAGCGACCTGCGACCCGCGATCGCCAGCGACAGCAAAACGAACGCATCCATGAGCGTTTTCTGGTCGCAGCGACAGATACCCATTTTCGTGTATAGAGTACCACTGTACGTGTATGGGTGGGTCTATGAATACCACTTTACGTCTATGGGTTGGCGGGTGGGTTAATACCACTGTACGTGTATGAGTGGGTGGGTGTTCCAATACCACTGAACGTGTATGGGTGGGCCAACTTCACTGTGCGTGTATGGGTGGGCCAATACCACTGAACGTGTATGGGTGGGCCAATATCACTGTGCGTATATGGGTGGGCCAATACCACTGTATCATGTCGCTCATTCACACACCCAGTTTCTACACTGTTTATATTGTTCAATTTGTTTCGACAGTGGTCCTGCGCAGTTGGGAAATATGCCGTTTGAAACTGATATATATTTACAAATACAAATGAACTATTAATGATAATCTATTTATAAGTTCATTTGTATTTAACTCATGCCAATGCTTACTCCAAGTCTAAAGGTAATAAAGAAAATGTCGATCGATTGATTGATTGATTCAAATTTGACTAATATCTAGTGTTTTTGAAACTTACAATATCATTAGGCCATATGTAATTAAAAGAAACTTTTAATTTTGTACACCAAAACATTTTATCCAATACATGAACATTAGTCAAACAAACAAAAAGCATAAACTCAGTTTTGAATAAAAATTTATTATAATTTAAGAAACACAATATATTCTCTTAAACATATATTTTCTTACATGCTGTTATTTTTCTTTAAATAATGTTGTACTGCCATGATAAATATCCTGCTGGAGATGTAATATAATCCGCAAAGGTATCACGGATTGTTTTGAAATATAACATAATCCACCGGTACCAATGACTGCCATGTCTTCTAAAGTACAAGTTAGAGTATCCTCAAACTGGTAACCATTTCTAACCCGAACAAAATTCTGTAAAACTTTTGCTATTGTAACAACAGACTGTTTGCATTGTTTTATTTTTATTAATTTTTAGTAACCCTTCTAACAAACATATTATGTAAACCTGTAAACTGCTATTGTTGAAATGTATTGAAACTAAATTAACATTTATTAGGATCAATAATAGGATCACCCTAATAAAATAATGGCTATTAATTGATCTCAATAAGCAAGGATCAAGGCCGATAAGCCATTTGATTAATGGTTCCTTATGTAGTTTTGTGTATTTACGCCACAAAAGTTAATTTTATTCCTAAGTACTAACAAATCTAAATTCTGTTACCTTGTTTAGAAATGCGTGTTAAATATCTTTGAAAAGATATATTGATTATCCGTGGAAGATAATATATAAGTCATATTCACAGTATAATGTTACAGACTTACCTTAAGGTGACAGCAAGACGTTCGTCTGGTGTAATGGGAATCGGAAACGTCGTGTCGTCTTTTTCACGATGTCGTCTTTAATGTACGTCAGAAGCTCGTCGAACGTA
>JAQJVL010005999.1:0-31700 GCA_035578905.1 Stictocephala bisonia | reverse complement strand
TTAAAAAAGGGTTTCTAGTTAAAAAATGTGAGGTTATGTAATAACTTTGGTAAAACTCTCAATATCTATCTACTCGGGTATGTATAATACTAGAAATGTCTGTAGAAAATGTTTTTCAATATCTTGGTGAAAATAAGTTAGGTTATGTTCCTAGAGAGTAAAATGAATTTATAGGTTATGTATACTTACTATACGGTTGCAATAGATGCGTTGTAAATAGCGGAGCTGCTAGATGTGTGTTGTTCAAAAGTCTGAGACTGAACGATTGCCGAAGGTTCCCGACAACTCCGGAAACCCCCGAGGGTATTCTCCGAAACAATCAATAATGCTTGGATCCGGCAGGTGGCTTCCCCACTCTCCGAAACAATCAATAACGCTTGGATCCGGCAGGTGGCTACCGGCATCTTGAGTCCGGCCAGGTGACCACCGCCATCAAAATCGATCAATATTAAATCAAAATCAAATCAAAGTCAATCAAAAATCAAATCAAAGTCAATCAAAGTCAAATCAAAGTCAATCAAAGCCCACTAAAAATCGATTAAGGTCAATCAAAATCAAATCACAGCCCACTAAAAATCGGTTAAGGTAAATCAAAATCAAATCAAAGCCCACTAAAAATCAATCAAAATCAATCAAAATCAAATCAAAGCTCATTAAAAATCAATCAAAATCAATCAAAATCAAATCAAAGCTCATTAAAAATCAATCAAAATCAATCAAAATCAAATCAAAATCAATCACAGTCAATCAAAATATCGATTAAGGTCACGTGACCTTCCCCTACCCCCCGTCGTATTTTGGACGAAAAGTCGTACTTGGGACGGCGTTAAGTCCCCATATCCCTACTACTCGTTTAATATAATACACAAGAGGGTGGGTTCTTTATTGCTGCAATATTATTATGTGTAGCAAAATTAACAACTATTCTAGCTACTGTAATAAGACTATTGTTTTGTTTTCTCACATTATTATTGTCAGATATAAGGCGCCGACAGAACTCTGTGCTTATTCTTAGGCACAAGTCTAGTTTATAACTGTGTTTGACATAAGCGCAAAAGATTAATTCACTAATAGCCCATTAGCCAGGGCAACTAAGAAACCAATCCGAGCCACAAAGTGCTGGTCTGATTTATTCTAATTACAAATAGTACATGAAAAAAACTAAACATGGAATATATACACTTTCGTTATTTGTATATTGTATAGTATTGTAGAAAATCGTTCTAGGAAATCATATCCATTATCTAATTGAAAAAATGTAGTGAAGGCTATTGAAAGAGTTCCACGAAGTAGAGAGTTTATTGCTTTATTATAATAATACTATTTATTACAGATTATACTATACATAATTAGTACAAAATCTCATACACTGATCTCCTCGTCACCACACAATATGTATTCAACACAAAAATAAATATCCAATAAGAAAACAAAATCACAACATATTAAAGTAAATAACAACATTCTCATAAAGTACAGTATAATAAACATATGCTTACTAAATATAATAAGTAATACACTCTCAATTACATACAAATTTAACTAAAGGTAAAATTAAAACAAACCTGTATGAGGGTGCTATAGAACATTAAGAATCTACAATGTGTCTCTAACAGACATAGTGGTCCAATTAAAAGGTATTTTGTGAATCCTTCTGGTCTAAGGAAGGTGAGCGTGGTTCACCGAATTCGATCACCATAATATTTGTGCATTTTGTACTTGTATTGTAATATATTTGGGCATTTTGTGATTATATTGTATTAACTTTTGTGTTGTGTGACGTCTTAATTGTACTATATATGTACCAATACGTATCATGTTAATTAAAAAAACTATTACCAATTAGAAAGGACACAATACATACGTAATGACAAAAGCCAATACCTTATAGACTTACATGGTTACTCTAATAATAGGTTATTTTTGGACCACGGGTGCAATTGTTGTTATTGACCCACCCACCCATACACGCATAATGGTATTGACCCACCCACCCCCATACACGCACGGTGGTATTGACCCACACATACAGTAGTATTGACCCACCCATACACAGACAGTAGTATTGACCCACCCACCCTCCCATATATATGGTGGTATTGACCCACCCACCCATCTATACATTTACGGTAGTATTGACCCAACAGCAAACACATAAATGTACAGTTTTATTAACCCACCCACCCACCAATTTCACGTACAGTTTTATTGAAACTATAAAGGCCAGTAGTGTAGAGCACTACAGTCAAATTTGAATAAATCCATCTTAAAAACTGTTCCAAGGAAGAAATAAATAACTACCCAAGTTTCATTGCGATCAGATGAATGGTGCAGAAATGCATAAAGGAGATCTCCTTTATACACGTATAGTTGTTTAACCTACTCGCCCATCCATTCACGTACAGTGGTAATGACCCACCCACCCACCCATACACTTACAGTTTTTTGACCCACCTGCCCACCCATACACGTACAGTTGTTTGACCCATCTGCCCACCCATACACGTACAGTGGTAATGACCCAACCACCCACCCATACACGTACAGTTGTTTGACCCACCTGCCCACCCATTCACGCACAGTGGTAATGACCCAACCGCCCACCCATACACGTACAGTTGTTTGACCCACCTGCCCACCCATACACGTACAGTTGTTTGACCCACCTGCCCACCCATACACGTACAGTGGTAATGACCCAACCACCCACCCATACACGTACAGTTGTTTGACCCACCTGCCCACCCATACACGTACAGTTGTTTGACCCATCTGCCCACCCATAAACGTACAGTGGTAATGACCCAACCACCCACCCATACACGTACAGTTGTTTGACCCACCTGCCCACCCATTCACGCACAGTGGTAATGACCCACCCACCCACCCTTACACGTACAGTTGTTTGACCCAACCACCCACCCATACACGTACAGTTGTTTGACCCACCTGCCCACCCATTCACGCACAGTGGTAATGACCCACCCACCCACCCATACACGTACAGTTGTTTGACCCATCTGCCCACTCATACACGTACAGTTGTTTGACCCACCTGCCCACCCATACACGTACAGTGGTAATGACCCAACCACCCACCCATACACGTACAGTTGTTTGACCCACCTGCCCACCCATACACGTACAGTTGTTTGACCCATCTGCCCACCCATAAACGTACAGTGGTAATGACCCAACCACCCACCCATACACGTACAGTTGTTTGACCCACCTGCCCACCCATTCACGCACAGTGGTAATGACCCACCCACCCACCCATACACGTACAGTTGTTTGACCCAACCACCCACCCATACACGTACAGTTGTTTGACCCACCTGCCCACCCATTCACGCACAGTGGTAATGACCCACCCACCCACCCATACACGTACAGTTGTTTGACCCATCTGCCCACTCATACACGTACAGTTGTTTGACCCACCTGCCCACCCATACACGTACAGTGGTAATGACCCAACCACCTACCCATACACGTACAGTTGTTTGACCCACCTGTCCACCCATTCACGTACAGTGGTAATGAAAAATAAAACGTCATTGTTGCAATTTTATTTTCTTTATTTCACTGTTGCATCCGTAAATAAATTTTAAGTTAACATGGAAATAAATAAAAAAATAAAAATAAATTTTTTAAAAATTCAAACAGAATGGAAAATATTATCTAAAAGGTGTTTTGAATTTAACAGTTGTTTAAGTATCAACATTTAAAACCAAATATTAAGACCAATTTTGAATTATAAAGTTTAATAAATCCGTTAACGACGCACTGTGTTTTAAAACCTCTAAAATCTTTAGATAATTATAAATATTGTACTTAATAACGGAAATAAAATGTAGCAAAGTAACAAATATATATTAAGTAACAAGTAATTAATTAAAGATCTATCAGCCTTTGTTTATTGTAACACACTTAAGTTGCATATTTTCTACGTCATATGTTTCTAACATATACGTTACAGGCCATTTATTTTTATTTTGATATAAATCATGTTATGTTTCCGACAAAACTAGAAACTGTGTGACGTAAACAGCACATTTTCTCAAGAAAAAAAAATATGATGAATGATGTTATTTTAACACGGTGTGTACCTAGGAGTGACAGACGGTAAAAAAATCTATTGCATACCATCAAATGTTATGGCTTAATAACATAATATCAGTTATAATATTGTTTGAGATATGATTCTTTCTCTCTTTTATTTTTATAATACGCCATTTTGAAAATAGATCCACCAGGATCACTAAATATATTATTTCTTTAACAAACTAAATTCACTTACATGTTAACTAATATTCGAATATCAAATTTAGTGAAGATAAATGGAATGCTATCTAATATTAAAACTAAAAAGTTAAAAGCTGTTAATATGAATTTTAGAGGGGTAATAAATGAGAGAAGGAAGAGCAAAATGCAAAAATTACTGGTACAATGTGTCGAGTTAACATCTATTGATTAGGAAGAAAACATCGGTCATCGTTATGAGGAGTAATGGTGTAGGGTCCAACATAACAGGGTAGCTCATCTTTTATACTTCGTCCTTTTTCTGATAAAAACATCTCTTAATAATGGTTATGGATTTATGAAAAACACTCTATGTAATATAATACCCTAATTAAATATTATATCTATGAAATAATTGTTGAATTAAAACTGAACTTTAGGTATCATAATTTGATTATTGAAAACGTGTGTTTATTTTAAAATAAAAATACATATTACACAACATAGTCAAAATGGGTTAGTATAACTCCGATTATCTTTTCCAAAATACAAATAGGTTTTAAAGGTTCATTGTTCATTAAACCACTTAACATTTCAAATTACTCATTGTATATGTTCATCTTAAAACATCCCAAAATCCTTAAATATTTATGACCTTGAGAGGTATATATCTTTTTCTCAGGTATTTATTTTTTTAGTCAATGCTTAAAGTTTATTCGATAAAACCATTCTTTAAGCATTAGCATGCTCTAGCATTCCTAAAATATACCACACATAGACCCTTTAAAAGTCCCATGATTTGCACATTTTCTGTTCACAACGTGGTCTAGCTTCCTTAAATCCTCCTATACACACTTACTTTAAAGCCCATTTTATTACATAGATGTTACCCTCTTTAAACCACCATTTTAACATGAACGAGGTCTAGCCTCCTTAATTCTTCTTACACACACATCCTTTAAAGTCTATTTGTTTATACAATATCTTATTTCTTTTAACTACCCTTTTAATATGAGCGTGGTCTAGACTCCCTAAATCCTCCTACACACACTTACTTTAAAGCCCATTTTATTACATAGATATTACCCTCTTAAAACCACCATTTTAACATGAACGAGGTCTAGCCTCCTTAATTCTTCTTACACACACATCCTTTAAAGTCTATTTGTTTATACAATATCTTATTTCTACTAACTACCCTTTTAATATGAGCGTGGTCTAGACTCCCTAAATTCTCCTACACACACTTACTTTAAAGCCCATTTTATTACATAGATATTACCCTCTTTAAACCACCATTTTAACATGAACGAGGTCTAGCCTCCTTAATTCTTCTTACACACACATCCTTTAAAGTCTATTTGTTTATACAATATCTTATTTCTTTTAACTACCCTTTTAATATGAGCGTGGTCTAGCCTCCCTAAATCCTCCTACACACAATTCCTTTAAAGCCCATTTGAATACATATATATTACCCTCTTTAAACTACCATTTTAACATAAACGTGGTCTAGCCTCTTTAAATCCTCCTACACACACTTCCTTTAAAGCCCATTTGATTACATATATACTAACCTCCTTAAACCACCATTTTAACATAAACGAGGTCTAGCCTCCCTAAATCCTCCTACACACACTTCCTTTAAAGCCCATTTGACAACATATATACTAACCCCTTTAAACCACCATTTTAATATGAACGTGGTCTAGCCTCCTTAAATCTTCTTACACACACATCCTTTAAAGTCCATTTGTTTATACAATCTCTTATCTCTTTTAACTACAATTTTAACATTGACGTGTCTAGCCTCCCTAAATCCTCTTACACATTATTTAAAGTCTACTTTGTTTATACAATGTCTAATCTCTTTTAACTACCCTTTCAACATTGACGTGTCTAGCCTCCCTAAATCCTCTTATACACATTCTTTAAAGTCGATTTGTTTATACAATGTCTTATCTCTTTTAACTACGCTTTTAACATGGACGTGCCTAGCCTCCCTAAATCCTCTCACACACATCCTTTAAAGTCTATTTGTTTATACAATGTCTTATCTCTTTTAACTACGCTTTTAACATGGACGTGCCTAGCCTCCCTAAATCCTCTTACACACATCCTTTAAAGTCTATTTGTTTATACAATGTCTTATCTCTTTTATCCACGCTTTTAACATGGACGTGTCTAGCCTCCCTAAATCCTCTTACACACATCCTTTAAAGTCTATTTGTTTATACAATGTCTTATCTCTTTTAACTACGCTTTTAACATGGACGTGTCTAGCCTCCCTAAATCCTCTTACACACATCCTTTAAAGTCTATTTGTTTATACAATGTATTATCTCTTTTAACTACGCTTTTAACATGGACGTGTCTAGCCTCCCTAAATCCTCTTACACACATCCTTTAAAGTCTATTTGTTTATACAATGTATTATATCTTTTAACTACCCTCTTAACATGGACGTGTCTAGCCTCCCTAAATCCTCTTACACACAGCCTTTAAAGTCTATTTGTTTATACAATGTCTTATATCTTTTAACTACCCTTTTAACATGGACGTGCCTAGCCTCCCTAAATCCTCTTACACACACATCCTTTAAAGTCTATTTGTTTTCACAGTTACTTACCTCTTTAAACTACCCTTTGAACTTAAATTTGATCCAGCCCCCCTAAGTACTCTCACATGTGCATCCTTTAAAGTAAATAACCCCTTTCTTTACATACCCCTTTTCACCCCTATCTCTTAACAAGTATATTATCAACCCTAAATCTGATATTCCCAAAAATATCCTATATTTCACCTATTAGAAACATTTTAGTTAATTGTTGTCTATATCTTCTTACTTAAACAGTACTAAAACAGTTATTTTACACAAATTAATACTAAAGGTATTACTACTAGGAAAATACTAATATAAATAAAGCGTTCGACTTGTATATATTTTTGTTAAGACTAAGCATCATATTGAAATATTTTTGTAAAATAATTAAAAAATACTAAATTAATGCTAACTAAATTAGTCAGACAAATCAAGTACGAACCACTAGCCAGGTTTGGGACTTGAACCAAGATATATGAAACTCTTATGATCCAAGACCTTTTATTCGGGAGTCTTAGCTTAAATATTTCCTTATTTAGAATTTAAATAGATGTACGTTCACTTAAAATGTTTTTAAGTAATAAATATATTTGTTCAAATATATTTAAATATTTGAACGAATTTACAAGAATATATAAATACAGAATTTCTGAAAAGTTATTAGAAAAAATCATCATTTTCTTATCTGTGTGTCAAACTCCAAGTGGTAATTATACGTTTTATTTTTGTAGATGTAGGCACAATTCTATTTATAAACTTTATTTTGTAGCACCCATAACAATTTATAAAAGAGTATACTGTTTCAATAAAAGTTAGCCACTAGAATAAATATAAAATGTAAATGTTTTCTTTCTTATTAATAATATTGCCTGTTAAGGTATAAAACATATGGACAATATTAAAAATATGCATTTGTATGGATACCATAAACGATGCAGTTTTACATAGTGAAGTAACCTGTGAAACTAGTAAACAAAATCGAAATCTGTAGAAGATAGAATTCTCATATTTAAGACAGCTGAATAATTCATAGCCTTAAACATAAGTAATGTTTGTAAGAGCTTTCCTAACCGAAAAAGTTGTTTCATTTTCAGGGATCCCTGGCCATGCATTTTAAATATATTTTACAACTTCTGTTTTCCTAGTTTTACAAAATCTCATTTTAGACAGCTGCATTTTACAAATTCAACTTACGTTTAAGGAAAACATCTTTCTCAGGTTTTGGTTTTAAATGTTTTAAACTTTAAAACATTTACTAAATAACATTTATCCTTTAATGTAAACACATAGCCTACAAATTGATTGTTGAATGAAAAAGTTATTTATTATTGGTCAAGACTTGACAAATCATGTTTATATATTAATTTGTATGTAATTATTACATTTTAATCAACCCAACCTTCATACTTTTATCTGCTGAGTTAAAGCTGCTTGTAAGCACACATTAAACAGCCTTTATAACCTGCACACGGAACAGTAAAGTGGTCTCCTACATACTTTACACATTCAATGTTGAATACCTTTCTTATTATACTTACAACCTTAAAAACGGACCTGCACTTCAAAACATAACTTTAAGCAACATTCGTATTATAATGGCAATTAAAATATACCAAACATTATGTGTTTTCATACTTAAATTTC
The DNA here is from genome assembly GCA_035578905.1 of Stictocephala bisonia. Taxonomy (NCBI): domain Eukaryota; kingdom Metazoa; phylum Arthropoda; class Insecta; order Hemiptera; family Membracidae; genus Stictocephala; species Stictocephala bisonia. Next base: position 23,209 of record JAQJVL010005999.1, on the reverse strand, counting down.
ATCAATACAAAATTGATTTCATTCGATGGTTCGTCAATAGAAAATTGAAGATTAAATAATTTTAGTAAGTGTAAATGGGACTTGGCTACTTAAAAAAAAATATATATATATATATATATATATATATATACACTTCTAATATTTACAAAGTGTTACTTTAATGTTTTGGCTGTTTTTCCTTTTTTAATTAATTGTAATGTGATTCAGTTTTCATGTTGATAGTTTTGGTCCTTTAAAGAAAGTAGAAAATAATTTTGGAAACATTGAATCACATCTAAAGTTTGTACCTTCGGAAGAAAATTTAAATATTTAGATTTTTCTGAGTCAAAATTAAAAATTTATTAAATCTTTTTTTACTATTCGTGATACATAAAAGAGTGATATACTATGAAAAACATATTGATTCAAAAAGGATCTTAAAGTGTCCAAAATGTATTTCGTAAACCACGTAAGAAATTACTAACGAATTGTGACACATCTACAGCTGAAATATTAAAATCAATTGAAAAAGTGTTAAAAGGTAAACAAATTGATAAAAGTATCTCCTCTAGAGCTGAATCTCATTCAGATTAAAGCAAACGTTTTTAACGTTATTGCATACGTACATTGATACAAATATCCCAGTTCTACAGCGTAAAATCCTGTTAGCACTGGAACATTTTTATTTATTTAAATTTTTTTTAAAGAGGACATTAACGGTTTTTTTATTAGTCTCACAAAAATTATAAATATCCGTTGAAAGGTGTAAAAGTTCTCACACACTGAAGTTAGAAGGGGTTTAAACATTTAAAAGTTACCTCTCCTGCTCAGTAAAAAAATAAATAAATAAAAACAACCAATCAAGTTAAAATAGCCTGGTGCTGAGCAAACTAAAAAGATTAATTTTATGTTCTACAATGTGTATATTATCTCTTAAGTTCACAATCAGAAATATTTGTAACCTAATGTAACCAAACCTAAATATAGTAAATCAAGCTATTTTTAAATAGATGAACACGAAGACAAACATATTTTTACAAATCCTAGTTTCTGTTACGTTAAAAAAATAGCCTTTTTCTGCTTAAAAATGAAGCAGCGTTTCGTTATACGGAACATTATTTTGCTTCAGGTAACGTATATATTAGTTAAGTGGTAAACATTTTAAAAAGTTAAAGTTTGTCTTATTTTACCAGGCGAATTTAGGGCTAAGAATCCCTCTCTAACACTTAACCTGGGGACCAATGGCTTACTGTGATTTCCGAACCACGAGAGCGGAGAGAAAAACGCGTCTTATCGGGAATCGAACCCGGACCGAAAGCTATGGCCGCTCCAACATTCTGAATTTGATATTTATTGTTAGTTAATGCAACTTTGAATCTCCCAGTATTTTAAAATCCAATAAAGAACGCAGTTAGTTTTTATTCATCATATCTCTTGTATAGCTCCTACAAGAATTTATTCTTTAACATCTTATAGATTATTAAACCTTTAAATAATAATACAATTGAATAAGTTTTTAGCATATTAAGTAAACCACTTACAAAATAGATGTTTGACAATGATTATATTGCTATTTAAAAAAAATTATGCATGTGCTTTATTTGTAGTTTATCATTGCGTTTTGTAAATATATAATAAAACAATGAAACAAAGCAAACAATTTTTATTCCAGCAAATCTCTATGTAATATTAACAAAAGTACATAGCTACAATGATAATGATATAGCTGACATTTTCAATAGTATATTTAAGGTATGACATTACTACAAAACAAGGACATAAGGGATCTCATACGTATTTATACACATAGTGTGTTTCCTTGTTTCAAAAAAAACTTCCTGGGAAGCATATAGAAGAGTAAAGCTTCGGATGTTCCAGAATTAAAATTTTTAACCATTAAAAAAACTGTGTACATACTATGGTATATGTATAAGTGTTCCATTAGCACTAGTAGTGTGTGTATATTAAAACCCTTTGAAGGTTACCGTGCGTTTAAATAGCCAAAGCAAGGTAAATTGATCTGTTGCAATATACATTTGAAGCGTACAAAGGACATAAACGACTTCAACTTTAAAAATGATAACCGAAATATACTAACTATGTTTTTTAAATTTGTTAATGATGGAGTGTCAGATGAGGGAGACAAAGGTATATTTAAGGTATGAACTGATACAATTGAATACCGTACTTTGTACTCATTTGCATTCATTACAATTCATTCATTGCATTCATTACAATTGAATACCGTACAATTGTACCGTAATTGTATCATCCTCACTTCGTGCCTGGGACGTCTAGACGCCATCGTCACTGCGGGTTGTAAGACTTCATCATTTTTGTAATATTTGATTATTGTATTGTTTTGTTCCTAATAATTGTTGTCTTTTCAGGTTAAAATGTAATTGTAATAGTAGTCTCAGTCCTTCCGAGTCATATATATAATTTTTTGTGCATGTTGAATGTTATTTTAAATCAATAGTGTTTTTCAGGTACCATATATTTATGATTAGTAGGCTAATGTAATCTTATTTCAGTCTGATTTGAATATTAATTTTATTGTGTTTTGACAATTTTCGTTGATATCAAGACCTTGACAGCGCCTAATTGGCTATATTAATTTAACCCTGTTAATTTTTTTTTTTTTTTTTTTTTTTTTTTTTTTTTTTTTTTTTTTATTATTATTTAGTAGAAGTTCATTTTGTTGTACTCCATTCTAGGATCTAGGTTAAAATGTAGATAATTATTAAAGTAGATAAGTTTATTAGTTTAAGAACGTAGTTTTATAACATGTTTGTGTGGATATAATTTAGTTTCTAGCACTTGAAAAAGGTTTGGGTTTTACCAAATCGAAACGTCGTGATTGTTACTTTTCACAGAATGATGGCAAATGTCCAACTACCTTTGTCTCTCTCATACTAACTATGTTTTTAAATATAAAAAAAATATTAATTACTCTCTATTTCATGGAAATTCACTAGAAGATAAATTCATTAGAATGAACCCATACGTGTTATACTAATTACTTGTCGTGCTTCAAATACTCTGTACAAGATTCAGCTACGAGACAAAGACTGCATTACAAGTGTACTGGTTTGTGTACAAAGAGCCATATTTCTCAGGCTGAACCCTGTGAGTATGTAAATTCTGGCTTTAAGTCATGTTTGTGTCAGTTCGTTTAGCATGTTCAGACATGAAACTATTCTGGTAGGAGCAGCACTCAACACTTTGGTTTGTGGAGCAAATGGTATTAACAATGGGATTTACACCTTACGTAAACGATTCTTACTAATTTCATAACATTTTTCACTAGACATCATTCTATCCAAGGTAAGTACGATTTGCCATAGGATCTACTTCCAATCTTAAGTGTACTTTTAGTTAGTAAACCTAAGTTAGATATATTGTAGTTTAATCCTTTCATCCTTCCTAAGGATGCGTTATTCATGGCTTACTTTGCCTTAATACTACACAAACACCTTCATACAATCAAATGAAACTTATAAATGTGAAATTAGTTTATTTATCTGTATGTGGTTATATCATATCAACAAAAAGATGGATTTTGTAGAATTATCTTATAAATTCAAGTTGTTTAGGTTGTTAAATAAGTACAATGACAAATAATTCATAATACACTTTTGTATTAAAAATTATAAATCACTAAAATTTAATTATTTACTAATTAATCAACAGTTATGGCTCATTGAATCCTTTTTGGGATAAAACTTTTTAAAATTATACTTACATTGTATAACTTACTTAGTTCAAAATAAAATCTACATTAATGAAATAATTTTTAGTTTTATTTCTTGGAACGTCGTTTATCGAGATATGGACAATGGTAATTAATTACTAGCTTAATTACTAATGAGCAGCCGATGGTTGTCAGCTGATCCATTTCAAAACGTAATATGACTCTTAGTGGGATCGATCTGAGAGCATTTAGCTTATTAAACAGGGCTTTATCCAACTACGCTATCGACCAACTGTTATTAGTTGTTTAGTTGTTAATTAATCTATACTTTTACTGGTTAATAATTATAAAGGTAATATGACTTCTTTGTAGCATATATTATCTAAAAAGTAAATAATTCCATTCAGAAAGTAAAAATACTAGTATTTTGGTTTGTAAAGTAAAATAGTCAATTCTGAGTAAGTAGACATTTCGGAAACATTAGGAATTTTTAAATGTAAGTATAAATTCTCCCCTTACGACCTTGTTTACATTCCAGATCCATTAATTATCTGTGTGTCGTAAACTTAGTCAGGTTTCTTGGTAACTGTAGACTATTTCTGTCTTGTAAACTACGACGTTGTTTACGTCTTAGGAGGAAGACTGGTAAACAACTTGGCCAGGAAAGGTAATGTAATTCTATGATTGTTAGTTAAAAGAGATTTATAAGAGGGAAAATAGATGTTAGCATTCATGTTTAGTTTGATTCTTAAGGAAAATAAGACTCCTTTACGTGTAGGTTAGTAGGTAGTACTGTGTGGGTGGTTGGGTCAATATTATTGTATCTGATAAGTAGGTGGATTAGAAAGCTTCCCATGTTCCTAAAAAGTAGTTAGTGTACTATATATATTTATTTCACCAAGGGTAGGATTAGCTTTAAAAATCTCTTCAGTTTCATTTATAAATTATTAAATGAAACCAATGTCATGATTAAATGTAGTCTATTTTCATAAATTTTAAAGACACAACACTCTACTCCCTGGTGTTTCCTCAAGTCATAAACAGGTATTCCGTTTTTTCGTCTCATAAAAATATAGTTCAGGAATAGTGTACAATATAATTCTTGTACATTATCAATTAAAGTAAAATAACCATTTATATTATACATATGACAACAATAATCTTCCCTGTACCTATTTATAAATAAAGATATATAGAACGTTACATGTTAGCATACTAATTAAAATATCGCATATTTTGTATATTTTCACGTTTCTATGCAGGAACAGTCTAAATAATACTATTTATATATGAATAAAAATACTATAACTCTTTGACTAAAGTAATTTTATATACAACTGTTGTCTCTATATTAAATATAATAGCACATTTTGTTGTATATGTACATGTTTCTTACACAGCAAAATCCGAAACTTTCACTATTTCAATTCATGTTTGCCTGTATATCGACAACGAACCATTTTTACCATTATTTTTATAAAACCAGAATACCACCAAATTCAGTTACTTGCGCCACACACTACGTTGATAAATACACACATAACTCACATGTATGACAAAAACTACTTAAAAACTTCCATATAACTCCCAGTAAAAATAACAACTATCCGTACTTTCTTACTACAAAAACATATAACACTAATGGGACATAATACTTATCTATATTATATTCTTCATACACATGCAACTCCCATTGGACTTAAAATACTCACACACATGTCAATACTGCCAACTAATACAGCACCAAGTAAAAATAAGTTCTACTCATGATTCCATATGACTTACACATACTGTATAACTCCAAGTGGACATAAGACCTACTCGTAATTCCATATTACTTACACATACTGTATAACTCCCAGTGGACATAAGTGCTACTCGTAATTCCATATTACTTACACATACTGTATAATTCCAAGTGGACGTAAGAGCTACTCGTAATTCCATATTACTTACACATACTGTATAACTCCAAGTGGACATAAGAGCTACTCGTAATTCCATATTACTTACACATACTGTATAGCTCCCAGTGGACATAAGACCTACTCGTAATTCCATATTACTTACACATACTGTATAGCTCCCAGTGGACATAAGACCTACTCGTAATTCCATATTACTTACACATACTGTATAGCTCCCAGTGGACATAATACCTACTCGTAGTTCCATATAACTTACACATACTGTATAGCTCTCAGTGGACATAAGACCTACTCGTAATTCCATATTACTTACACATACTGTATAGCTCCCAGTGGACATAAGAGCTACTCGTAATTCCATATTACTTACACATACTGTATAACTCCCAGTGGACATAAGACCTACTCGTAATTCCATATTACTTACACATACTGTATAACTCCCAGTGGACATAAGTGCTACTCGTGATTCCATATTACTTACACATACTGTATAGCTCCCAGTGGACATAAGACCTACTCGTAATTCCATATTACTTACACATACTGTATAACTCCCAGTGGACATAAGAGCTAATCGTAATTCCATATTACTTACACATACTGTATAGCTCCCAGTGGATATAAGAGCTACTCGTAATTCCATATTACTTACACATACTGTATAGCTTCCAGTGGACATAAGAGCTACTCGTAATTCCATATTACTTACACATACTGTATAGCTACCAGTGGACATAAGACCTAGTCGTAATTCCATATTACTTACACATACTGTATAGCTCCCAGTGGACATAAGACCTACTCGTAATTCCATATTACTTACACATACTGTATAGCTCCCAGTGGACATAAGACCTACTCGTAATTCCATATTACTTACACATACTACATAACTCCCAGTGGACATAAGACCTACTCGTAATTCCATATTACTTACACAAACTATATAACTCCCAGTGGACATAATACCTACTCGTAATTCCATATTACTTACACATACTGTATAACTCCCAGTGGACATAATACCTACTCGTAATTCCATATTACTTACACATACTGTATAACTCCCAGTGGACATAATACCTACACTTAATTCCATATAACTTACACATACTGTATAACTCCCAGTGGACATAAGAGCTACACGTAATTCCATATTACTTACTCATACTGTATAGCTCCCAGTGGACATAAGACCTACTCGTAATTCCACATTACTTACACATATTTTACAACTCCCAGTGGACATAAGACCTACTCTTAATTCCATATTACTTACACATACAGTATAACTCCCAGTGGACATAAGACCTACTCGTAATTCCATATTACTTACACACACAGTATAACTCTCAGTGGACATAATACCTACTCGTAGTTCCATATTACTTACACATACTGTATAACTCCCATTGCACATAATACCTACTCGTAATTCCATATTACCTACACATACTGTATAAATCCCAGTGGACAAAATACCTACTCGTAATTCCATATTACTTACACATACTTTATAACTCCCAGTGGACATAATACCTATTCGTAATTCCATATTACTTACACATACTGAATAACTCCCAGTGGACATAAGACCTACTCGTATTTCCATATTACTTACACATACTGTATAACTCCCAGTGGACATAAGACCTACACGTATTTCCATATTACTTACACATACTGTATAACTCCCAGTGGACATAAGACCTACTCGTAATTCCGTATTACTTACACATACTGTATAACTCCCTGTGGACATAAGACCTACTCGTAATTCCATATTACTTACACATACAGTATAACTCCCAGTGGACATAAGACCTACTCGTAATTCCATATTACTTACACATTCTGTATAACTCCCAGTGGACATAAGACCTACTCGTAATTCCATATTACTTACACATACAGTATAACTCCCAGTGGACATAAGACCTACTCGTAATTCCATATTACTTACACATACTGTATAACTCCCAGTGGACATAAGACCTACTTGTAATTCAATATTACTTACACATACAGTATAACTCCCAGTGGACATAAGACCTACTCGTAATTCCATATTACTTACACACACAGTATAACTCCCAGTGGACATAATACCTACTCGTAGTTCCATATTACTTACACATACTGTATAAATCCCAGTGGACATAATACCTACTCGTAATTCCATATTACTTACACATACTTTATAACTCCCAGTGGACACAATACCTACTCGTAATTCCATATTAATTACACATACTGAATAACTCCCAGTGGACATAAGACCTACTCGTAATTCCATATTACTTACACATACTGTATAACTCCCAGTGGACAAAAGACCTACACGTATTTCCATATTACTTACACATACTGTATAACTCCCAGTGGACATAAGACCTACTCGTAATTCCGTATTACCTACATATACTGTATAACTCCCTGTGGACATAAGACCTACTCGTAATTCCATATTACTTACACATACAGTATAACTCCCAGTGGAAATAAGACCTACTCGTAATTCCATATTACTTACACATTCTGTATAACTCCCAGTGGACATAAGGCCTACTCGTAATGCCGTATTACTTACACATACTGTATAACTCCCTGTGGACATAAGACCTACTCGTAATGCCATATTACTTACACATACTGTATAACCCCCAGTGGACATAAGACCTACTCGTAATTCCATATTACTTACACATTCTGTATAACTCCCAGTGGCCATAAGACCTACTCGTAATTCCATATTACTTACACATTCTGTATAACTCCCAGTGGACATAAGACCTACTCGTAATTCCATATTACTTACACATACAGTATAACTCCCAGTGGACATAAGACCTACTCGTAATTCCATATTACTTACACATACAGTATAACTCCCAGTGGACATAAGACCTACTCGTAATTCCATATTACTTACACATACTGTATAGCTCCCAGTGGACATAAGACCTACTCGTAATTCCATATTACTTACACATACTGTATAGCTCCCAGTGGACATAAGACCTACTCGTAATTCCATATTACTTACACATACTATATAACTCCCAGTGGACATAAGACCTACTCGTAATTCCATATTACTTACACAAACTATATAACTCCCAGTGGACATAATACCTACTCGTAATTCCATATTACTTACACATACCGTATACCTCCCAGTGGACATAATACCTACTCGTAATTCCATATTACTTACACATACTGTATAACTCCCAGTGGACATAAGACCTACTCTTAATTCCATATAACTTACACATACTGTATAACTCCCAGTGGACATAAGAGCTACTCGTAATTCCATATTACTTACTCATACTGTATAGCTCCCAGTGGACATAAGACTACTCGTAATTCCACATTACTTACACGTATTTTATAACTCCCAGTGGACATAAGACCTACTCGTAATTCCATATTACTTACACATACAGTATAACTCCCAGTGGACATAAGACCTACTCGTAATTCCATATTACTTACACACACAGTATAACTCCCAGTGGACATTATACCTACTCGTAGTTCCATATTACTTACACGTACTGTATAACTCCCATTGCACATAATACCTACTCGTAATTCCATATTACCTACACATACTGTATAATTCCCAGTGGACATAATACCTACTCGTAATTCCATATTACTTACACATACTTTATAACTCCTAGTGGACATAATACCTATTCGTAATTCCATATTACTTACACATACTGAATAACTCCCAGTGGACATAAGACCTACTCGTAATTCCATATTACTTACACATACTGTATAACTCCCAGTGGACATAAGACCTACACGTATTTCCATATTACTTACACATACTGTATAACTCCCAGTGGACATAAGACCTACTCGTAATTTCGTATTACTTACACATACTGTATAACTCCCTGTCGACATAAGACCTACTCGTAATTCCATATTACTTACACATACAGTATAACTCCCAGTGGACATAAGACCTACTCGTAATTCCATATTACTTACACATTCTGTATAACTCCCAGTGGACATAAAACCTACTCGTAATTCCATATTACTTACACATACAGTATAACTCCCAGTGGACATAAGACCTACTCGTAATTCCATATTACTTACACATACTGTATAACTCCCAGTGGACACAAGACCTACTTGTAATTCAATATTACTTACACATACAGTATAACTCCCAGTGGACATAAGACCTACTCGTAATTCCATATTACTTACACACACAGTATAACTCCCAGTGGACATAATACTTACTCGTAGTTCCATATTACTTACACATACTGTATAAATCCCAGTGGACATAATACCTACTCGTAATTCCATATTACTTACACATACTTTATAACTCCCAGTGGACACAATACCTACTCGTAATTCCATATTAATTACACATACTGAATAACTCCCAGTGGACATAAGACCTACTCGTAATTCCATATTACTTACACATACTGTATAACTCCCAGTGGACATAAGACCTACACGTATTTCCATATTACTTACACATACTGTATAACTCCCAGTGGACATAAGACCTACTCGTAATTCCGTATTACCTACATATACTGTATAACTCCCTGTGGACATAAGACCTACTCGTAATTCCATATTACTTACACATACAGTATAACTCCCAGTGGACATAAGACCTACTCGTAATTCCATATTACTTACACATTCTGTATAACTCCCAGTGGACATAAGGCCTACTCGTAATTCCGTATTACTTACACATACTGTATAACTCCCTGTAGACATAAGACCTACTCGTAATGCCATATTACTTACACATACTGTATAAATCCCAGTGGACATAAGACCTACTCGTAATTCCATATTACTTACACATTCTGTATAACTCCCAGTGGACATAAGACCTACTCGTAATTCCATATTACTTACACATTCTGTATAACTCCCAGTGGACATAAGACCTACTCGTAATTCCATATTACTTACACATACAGTATAACTCCCAGTGGACATAAGACCTACTCGTAATTCCATATTACTTACACATACAGTATAACTCCCAGTGGACATAAGACCTACTCGTAATTCCATATTACTTACACATACTGTATAGCTCCCAGTGGACATAAGACCTACTCGTAATTCCATATTACTTACACATACAGTATAGCTCCCAGTGGACATAAGACCTACTCGTAATTCCATATTACTTACACATACTATATAACTCCCAGTGGACATAAGACCTACTCGTAATTCCATATTACTTACACAAACTATATAACTCCCAGTGGACATAATACCTACTCGTAATTCCATATTACTTACACATACTGTATACCTCCCAGTGGACATAATACCTACTCGTAATTCCATGTTACTTACACATACTGTATAACTCCCAGTGGACATAAGACCTACTCTTAATTCCATATAACTTACACATACTGTATAACTCCCAGTGGACATAAGAGCTACTCGTAATTCCATATTACTTACTCATACTGTATAGCTCCCAGTGGACATAAGACTACTCGTAATTCCACATTACATACACGTATTTTATAACTCCCAGTGGACATAAGACCTACTCGTAATTCCATATTACTTACACATACAGTATAACTCCCAGTGGACATAAGACCTACTCGTAATTCCATATTACCTACACATACTGCATAACTCCCAGTGGACATAAGACCTACACGTATTTCCATATTACTTACACATACTGTATAACTCCCAGTGGACATAAGACCTACTCGTAATTCCGTATTACTTACACATACTGTATAACTCCCTGTGGACATAAGACCTACTCGTAATGCCATATTACTTACACATACTGTATAACTCCCAGTGGACATAAGACCTACTCGTAATTCCATATTACTTACACATTCTGTATAACTCCCAGTGGACATAAGACCTACTCGTAATTCCATATTACTTACACATACAGTATAAATCCCAGTGGACATAAGACCTACTCGTAATTCCATATTACTTACACATACTGTATAACTCCCAGTGGACATAAGAGCTAATCGTAATTCCATATTACTTACACATACTGTATAGCTCCTAGTGGATATAAGAGCTACTCGTAATTCCATATTACTTACACATACTGTATAGCTTCCAGTGGACATAAGATCTACTCATAATTCCATATTACTTACACATACTGTATAGCTACCAGTGGACATAAGACTTACTCGTAATTCCATATTACTTACACATACTGTATAGCTCCCAGTGGACATAAGACCTACTCGTAATTCCATATTACTTACACATACTGTATAGCTCCCAGTGGACATAAGACCTACTCGTAATTCCATATTACTTACACATACTATATAACTCCCAGTGGACATAAGACCTACTCGTAATTCCATATTACTTACACATACAGTATAACTCCCAGTGGACATAAGACCTACTCGTAATTCCATATTACTTACACATTCTGTATAACTCCCAGTGGACATAAGACCTACTCGTAATTCCATATTACTTACACATACTGTATAACTCCCAGTGGACATAAGACCTACTCGTAATTCCATATTACTTACACATACTGTATAACTCCCTGTGGACATAAGACCTACTCGTAATTCCATATTACTTACACATACAGTATAACTCCCAGTGGACATAAGACCTACTCGTAATTCCATATTACTTACACATACTGTATAGCTCCCAGTCGACATAAGACCTACTCGTAATTCCATATTACTTACACATACTATATAACTCTTAGTGGACATAAGACCTACTCGTAATTCCATATTACTTACGCAAACTATATAACTCCCAGTGGACATAATACCTACTCGTAATTCCATATTACTTACACATACTGTATAACTCCCAGTGGACATAATACCTACTCGTAATTCCATATTACTTACACATACTGTATAACTCCCAGTGGACATAAGACCTACTCTTAATTCCATATAACTTACACATACTGTATAACTCCCAGTGGACATAAGAGCTACTCGTAATTCCATATTACTTACTCATACTGTATAGCTCCCAGTGGACATAAGACCTACTCGTAATTCCACATTACTTACACGTATTTTATAACTCCCAGTGGACATAAGACCTACTTGTAATTCCATATTACTTACACATACAGTATAACTCCCAGTGGACATTATACCTACTCGTAGTTCCATATTACTTACACATACTGTATAACTCCCATTGCACATAATACCTACTCGTAATTCCATATTACCTACACATACTGTATAACTCCCAGTGGACATAATACCTACTCGTAATTCCATATTACTTACACATACTGAATAACTCCCAGTGGACATAAGACCTACACGTATTTCCATATTACTTACACATACTGTATAACTCCCAGTGGACATAAGACCTACTCGTAATTCCGTATTACTTACACATACTGTATAACTCCCTGTGGACATAAGACCTACTCGTAATTCCATATTACTTACACATACAATATAACTCCCAGTGGACATAAGACCTACTCGTAATTCCATATTACTTACACATTCTGTATAACTCCCAGTGGACATAAGACCTACTCGTAATTCCATATTACTTACACATACAGTATAACTCCCAGTGGACATAAGACCTACTCGTAATTCCATATTACTTACACATACTGTATAATTCCCAGTGGACATAAGACCTACTCGTAATTCCATATTACTTACACATACAGTATAACTCCCAGTGGACATAAGACCTACTCATAATTCCATATTACTTACACATACTGTATAACTCCTAGTGGACATAAGACCTATTTGTAATTCAATATTACTTACACATACTGTATAACTCACAGTGGACGTAAGACCTATCCATATTTCCATATTAAAGAACAATTCCCAGTGGACGTAAGACCTACTCGTAATTTAATATTACATATACAAAAAACAATCTTTGGACATAAGGTCTAATCATACTTCTATATTACATACAGATATAACACGCTGTTTACCAAAGACCTTCCCATACTAATATGTTATATACACGTATTCCTCCTTGTGGAACTATGACATATCCATACTCCCATATTAAATTTTCATTTGACTCCCACTAGACCACGGACCTACCAATAATCCCATATTGTATGCTAGTATTTATGGCATTGGACCTCAGACCTATCCGTTCTTCCATATTTCATACCCGTACATCTCCGAGTGGACCTAAGATTTACCTGTACTTCCTAATTTCATACTAGTATACCTGCCAGTGGACCTCATACTTTACACATAATTCAACATTTAATACCCGTATATCACCCAGTGAACTTAAGACCAACTTATACTTTCATACTGCATATCAGTATGTATCCTAATGAACCTAAGACATACCCGTATCTCCATATTGCATGGCTGTATTTCTCCCAGTAGACCTAATAACTACCCTAACTTCCATATTGCTTACTAGTATACATGCCAGTGGACACAATACCTACCCATACTTCCATATTAAATATTCGTATATCACCCAGTGAACCAAATACCTACCCGTACTTCCATATTACATACCCATTTATCGACATGTGGACCCAATACCTACCAGTACCTCCATATTACATACCCATATATTACACAGTGGCACCAATACCTACTCGTAATTACATATTACATACCCGTATATCACCCAATGGACCCAATACCTACCCGTACTTCCGTATTACATACCCTTATATCGCCCAGTGGACCCAATACCTACCAGTACCTCCATATTACATACCCGTATATCACCCAGTGGACCCAATACCTACCAGTACTTCCATATTACATACCCGTATATCACTCAGTGGACTCAATAACTACCCGTACTTCCATATTATATACTCGTATATCACCCAATTGACCCAATACCTACCCGTACTTTCATATTACATACCCGTATATCACCCAATGGACCCAATACCTACCCGTACCTCCATATTACATACCCTTATATCACCCAGTGGATCCAATACCTACCCGTACCTCCACATTACATACCCGTATATCATCCAGTGGACCCAATACCTACCCGTACCTCCATATTACATACCCGTATATCACCCACTGGACCCAATACCTACCCGTACCTCCATATTACATACCCTTATATCACCGAGTGGACCCAATACCTACCCGTACTTCCATATTACATACCCGTATATCACTCAGTGGACTCAATAACTACCCGTACTTCCATATTATATACTCGTATATCACCCAATTGACCCAATACCAGTAGTGGAAAGTGCCGGAGCTGGCTCAAGAAAAGATTGTGAGATAAGATAAGAGTGTGATAAGATAAGGGTGTGACGTCATGTAATGATGTGAGGATGACGTCATGTGATGAAGTCAGCATGACATCATTGATGATGACAGCACTACGTCATTGATGACGTCATTGATGACGTCACAACCTTATCGGTTAAGCTTCTTATCTTACCCCACTTCCGGTGATGACGTCAGCTCCGGTACTTGAGTACTACGTCACAGACTTCAAGGTCATGTGGAGTGTTTTTAAAAAAAAACTTCTTGCACATAACAAGTTTCTTTTTCCAGAAATTTTTATGTGCAAGAAGTTTTTTTTTATTTTTTTTTTTATTTTTTATTTTTTCTAACTTTATTTACAAATAAACATTTTACAAAATCAAAGCTTAAAACTAAACTGTAGTGTTGATGCTTCCAATGCTTCCATGTATCTAGGAAGATGTCACCATATGAAGGGAGAGTTCTGTAGAGTTGTGACCGCTAACTCCGTGCGACTCCAAGTAGAGCATTCCTGGTTGTATGTTGCTCAGATTTTCGTTCTGCAAAAGATTAACAAAACGCTTGGGTAGGAAAACCGGAAATTTCGGCACATCACCAGAATTGTATGGTGCATCGCTTAAAGTAACCAGAATTGCATCTCCCACTGACGTTTCCACTTTTCTTACTTGATGTACGATGTAATGTTTCTGCTCCTTTAATTCTGAACAGCGCTTTGTTGGTAGTACGGAT
Organism: Stictocephala bisonia; assembly: GCA_035578905.1. Classification (NCBI taxonomy): domain Eukaryota; kingdom Metazoa; phylum Arthropoda; class Insecta; order Hemiptera; family Membracidae; genus Stictocephala; species Stictocephala bisonia. The sequence goes on along the minus strand of JAQJVL010005999.1, from coordinate 7,580 downwards.
GACTTGGAGTTTGCGTTGAACTGTTCAAGTAGTGTTTGAATAGACTGCTGCGATGTCATCTTCAAAACTGCTTCTTCTGCTGCTGTACTAGATGTCGTCTCCTCGGAGCTCTGAGTGATACTGATGCATTGTTTGTGGGGAGCTCTCATATTTATACGTTTCCTTATCCCCACCACCACTGCAGTTCTGACCTTGATTTAAAAAAGCAGCTAAACGGTAAGCTTTTTGCAACGCACAATTCGAAGCACTGTGGAAGCGATTTTGTACACATAGACACACCCCTTCATAATTGTCTTTAAAACTTCTATCTATAATGGTATCGTACACATTTCCTGTTGTATACATTTTAACCCAATTTCTCTTTTTACTACCAGTCGTATAAAATGTAGTAAATTTTGAACAGAAATAATACATAATACTGGTAACTTCTTCATAACTTGTAAAACCTTCTCCCCATGTAATGTAATGGTAGTTATTCATTAACCATTTGTTTGTTCTTTGAGCTTTCTTTAAAAGTTTTCTAAAAGAAAATAGAGGTTTAAATAAGAAGTAGTAAACCACATTTGTATTCAAATCTAAAAAGGTTAGTTCTTTAAGGGCAGTCTGACCAGAAAATATTTTATTTTAATCAATTTTCAGTTTTTGGTTGAATATTATTCTTTGAAATCTCCTCTTTAAAATGATATACAACACTTAATATACAAAAAATTGTTTATATTCGAAAAAAATAATTTGTAAACACATGTCACTCAGTTTTTAGACGAGATTTTGAGCCTCTTGTAACAATGTGTTTCATACATACTGATTATTCATGGAAAAGAGACAATTTCGTTCTGTTGTAGTTTTGTGTTGGTCACACTGAATGACAGACGAAATAACAGCAGTTAGACAGTGTTTGTTTACTTTATTTATTTTGGTTATATTTTGTTTGAGTTTTGATGAAATTAAAAAGTGTTATTTCTATTTCCCAATAAATATTAGTAGAAGTGTGAAATTATGGGAAACAAGAAGAAGGTTGGATCTCGAGGTGCTTGTTATAAAGTAAGGAAACCTGTTGGAAAATCCAGAACACATCATAGCCCTAACACTCCTGACCCAGAAGGTAGGCCTAGTACTACATCAAGGTCCAAAGAGAAGATTGGCAAGAACTTTGATAATTATGACAAAAGAAATGATAGCCTTGAGTTCAGTATAGTAAACCTAGTCCAGTTTGAAAGTGTACTCAAGGAAGTAGCAGTATGCAAGCATTGCCATAGTTCCCTAAAGATCTCAAGCAAGTTACTGGTTGGGCTAGCAACCAAAATTAGCATTTCTTGCACAGCATGTGAACTCTCAAATACGAGCTTTGAAAACTGTTCTTAAGTATGCTTGCCCCAAATAAACAATGAATTAGGCCTAAAAGCTAGTCAAACATTTTTTGAACTAAATTTAAGGTTAGTGTACGGTATGCGGGTTATTGGTAAAGGAGAAACTTCATCGCAGTCCCTTTGCGGAATACTCAACCTACCTGCGCCTCCAACGAAATTCAATAAACACTAGGCTTTCTTAGGCCATATTTGTGAGGACATCTGCAAACAGTCCATGAAAACAGCAGTTGAAGAAGCTGTCAATGAGACTGATGACCCAGAAAGTAGGCAACTCTGTGTTGCCGTTGATGGGTCTTGGCAGAAAAGAGGCCACGTCTCGCTCAACGGCATTGTATCGGTAACGTCTGTGGATACGGGCAAAGTTTTGGACATTCATATTATGAGTAAACACTGCGTTTGTCCTGGCAGAGGAAGCCAAAACCATTTAGACTCCTGTAAGGCTAACTACCTAGGAACCAGTGGAGGAATGGAGGTCGATGGAGCACTGAAAATTTTTCATAGGTCGGTTTCACTGTACAATGTAAAGTATACCAAATACTTGGGTGACGGTGATACAAGTGCTTTTTTTACTGTAAGTACCTCTATGCCATATGGTCCAGATGAAGCTATACAAAAGCTGGAATGTGTGGGCCACATCCAGAAACGGATGGGCACACGACTACGCAAGTTAAAAGAAAAGAAAAAGGCTATAGTGCTTTCTGACGGCAAAAAACTGGGCGGAAAAGACGGTTTGACCAATACAGCTATTCAAAAGCTTCAATTGTTCTATGGCTTACCCATACGAAGAAACACAAAAAGTGTTTCAGACATGAAAACTGCTGTATGGGCTCTGTACTTTCATGTCCAGTCCACCAATGACCACCCGACCCACAACCTGTGCTCTGCGACTTCAGATACTTGGTGTAAGTTCAACCAAGCTCGTATAAAAGAAGATACATATGATCATAAAAACCACTTCCACTTACCAGAAACAGTTATGTTAGAGTTAAAAGACACCTTCAGAGACCTATCTAAAACAGAACTTCTGGAAAAGTGCCTTTCCGGAAAATCCCAAAATCCGAATGAATCCCTCAATAACTTGATTTGGACTCGCGTCCCCAAAAGAACATTTGTATCCCTGGAAACACTGAAATTTGGAACATTTGAAGCTATATTGTCATACAATGATGGTTACTTTAGCAAGATTACAGTTTTGGAGCACTTGGGACTTCAAGCCGGCCGTTATATGGTGGATGCTATGAAAAAACTTGATAGTGATCGAGTACGCAAGTCAGAGAAAGCTGCGATGGACTTGGAAAAAAATTCGTCAAAAAAGAAGCCTATCCAAAAGAAAACTGGAGGACTTGTATGATGGCCAGGAGGATCAAGATAACCCATCCTACAGTGCAGGACACTATTAGCCACATTATATTGTAAGTAATGACATTTTTTCAGTATAGTTAATTTTGTTTTCACGATTGCGGAAAAGTTACTTTTTTAAACTTTGATGTAAGCTGGATCAATAACTATTAGAGATATCATCACCAAATTTGTTTTACTTATACTTGGCATAAATATCTAGTTCCTGACACAGGGATATTGCAATATCTTTTTGTAGGGCTGAGTAAAAAAATAATTTAGGGAAAAAAAAGTTTATTTTTTACAACCATTTTTAAATTTAGTTTTAAAAATACTTTTACTAAGAAAAACAAAAAAAACCCTGTGTGGGGAACTAGATAAAGACCACACCTTTAAAAAAAAAATAGGCCTATATCTCTAATGGTTGCTGAGATATCTTACATTTAGTTAACATGGAGCTCTTATGCGGGTCGGACTGCCCTTAATAATATACTCATCATCAGAATCATAGAGAGCTTGACATTCTACAACACATGGTCTTTCCTCAATTATGCGAACATCATCCTTAAAAGACACTTGATCGTTACTCATTGCAGCGTTTGAGTAAACTGATTCCTCACTACGGTAGGTAATAATTTATATGCACCATTCAATAAACTCTACTCTATTACTTCTTCTTCTTCTTCTTCTTTAACTTCTACGCACTGTTCACCATTGTTTTCATTTAGGTTTGCAAAGTCCCTTGAATGTCTCCACACTTCCACTTCGTAGGGAATTCTATTAAAAATAGAAGTATCTATAAGACTGTATAAAACGGGTGCATCGGGTTGAGTTTCCATGCTATGTATTAAGTAGTCCTGAAGTTTCGGTTTCGAAAATCCTAATTGTTTGACATATCTGGTAATTGAAGGAGCTGTACTGTTTAAAATAAAGAAATCTTGTTTTGTAAGTAACAGTTTTTCTTCATGTTTTGTTAGATTTCTAATTCGCATCTGTTGTTCACCACGTTGCTTAACAATATCAATTTCAATATAACTATCCAGTAATCTTACATTCGTTTTTCTTCCAACTACATTGTTTGCTAAATAGCATTCAATTAAATGCAGGTGTTTGACAAAGGATTCCCATGCACATTCAGAAAACTGAACGGTTTTTGCTCCATGGTGGAAAATAACATGAGGACAATAATTCAAAGACTTAACAAGTCCTACAGTTACAAACTTAGTCATGCATGATTATAGAGGATACATAATACGAAGGAAAACTTCTGCTAATACAATCATGAGCGGGGGTTCTTCAATTTTCCTCTTCTTTTTAATATTGGTTTTTACTGGTGAATCCTCTCTTCAGTCATCTAATAGAGGCGTCTCCATAGTAGAACTCATCTTGGTAGTGCGATGTTATCTCGAGCACAAACTGTGATGAAATGAAATGCTCATCGTTTCCTGGGTATTTATACTTTTTTAAAGTAGAGTGGAGGGGGGTGGTTGTCAAAATTATAATATCATTTTTACAATTCCTGTTAGCGGTGTATAGGTAACAATCTTATCATGTAGAATTAAACAATAAGCGCTAGTATTTTCAGGAACATTAGTCTCAAACTCTAGTTCTAATTTCATATCAACACTAGAGGTTTTAACTGATTCGTTTTGTTTGGAACAATCTATGACTACAATTGGTGCTATTGAACAGAACTCTTCCGGTGATCGAAGTGGAGTATTTAATTTTCCATAATATGAGTTCTGAAATCGGGCGTACATATCATACAATACACTATACCTGTGCTTATCAAAGGAAATATGTAAGTTGTCGTATGGAAAGAACTGGGAGTTTAAGAATAACTTACAATTTGTTAGTTTGCAGTGATCAAATTTACCAGCATGAGAAGTAAGCGTGTTTCTTCTATTAGTTTGCATTCCAAATATAACGTATCTAGGCTTTTCCAAGTGAGTTGAAGTCTTTACAGTCCATGTGTGTCGCTGCGTATTCGGAAGAATCGGGTATTCATGCAATTCCCAGCTTCTGAAAGGTAATACTATATCACGATCTGCTTTCAACTGTTTTAGCAAAGTAATCCTGTGTGTATCAGATAGTCTCAAGTGTGGAACTCTCCATACAACCTTATCCAGAGTCAAGATCCATTCCAAACTATCTTCAGTGGTTCCAGCAGGTGCTACAATCGCATCTTTATCAGTTGATGAACGTAAAAGAACTAATTCTTGTGTTACATTAATAATAATTCTCTTGTAGTCTTCAGCAAATCCTAACAATAACCTTAAAGGAATATGAAAATCAAAATATCCACTTGTATTTAATGTTATCGTTTCTTTTTGTGGAATACTCCAACCTGCAACCTGCAAACATTGGGTTTCGTTAGGTGACAGTGACACTAATCCTTTTAACGTTGTTGCGATACCAACCTTTTTTGTTGAATCAACGGTAACTCCGGACAATTCATATCGAATTTCTTCAAACAGATATGACATTGGGTTATTGATGAAAGGTATAGTACTTCCAAGCGTTTTTCCATCCTTATGTGTTATTTTTCCTTCAATGTACAAATAACTTTCTGATGGCAGAGTGTAAATGTCTTGCTGTTGTATGGGAATACGAATCTCATCGTTATTGTTTAATTTCGATGAAGCGTAAGGGTTGTGGGTATGATACTCCTTCTCCCATAGGCTCTCGTCGAACGTTGGACCGTGCGTTATATCTAGAATAGCCATAGTCTTTTATTGTAAAACCTAATTCTTATAGAAATTGACGGTTATCACTTGTTAACTCTTCAGCTGCTGATGAGCTACTGAGCTTCTTGGCGGTTGGTTCCTTCTTTTTAAAAGATAACCCCATGATTTAGATTGAAGTTCTTAAATGAAGTCTTACTGTAATTGTTTCTTTTCTAAAGTTTATAAGGTTTTCGTCTTGATCCACTATGTTCAGCTGGATGTCTGAAACGTAACTGGTGTTTAGTGGTAAATACACAAGGGTATTAGGTTTCTCTATTATTTTATATCCTGGAGGAACCGATGGATAAAATGTATGTAATATATGGCTATTTTCACCATTTCTGTAAGATCCGTGCACAATGTTGCAAACAACATTTATTGTGTTCACCTTTAAAATGTTTACAGTGTTTGGACTGGAATGACTTTCGTTTGGTTTTAGTAATGGTGTTGTCTTTGGAAATCGTAAGATACCACCAATAGAATGGGGTTTAGTAAAATCAATATAATACTTTGATTTTAATTCCGTTTTTAATGTGTTGTTGTTTCCTTTGATTTTAATATTGTCTTCACCCATCTGTTGTTGTATAATTTTGTTTATATCATTGATTTCATATGAACGTGTAGGTAGATGTATTTCTTCCAATTTTTTTAAGTCTCCATCTTTATAGTAATGAAGCTTATTATTAACTTCTTCTGTTACATTGGGTACAGAATTGTATGTTGTTAGGTCCAGCAGAGCTGCTTCCCAAAGTTTGTCTTTTTGCAACCTTAACGCAGGAAACAAAACACTTCGTAAAGTAGATGAATTACCTGTTAAAGTCACTGTATACGAGGACATCTCAAAGTTGACTAACACTTGTAGCCAAAAACTCTAAACATAAATGTCCGCATATTGAAGTATCTGAAGGTTGTTGTCTTTCATTAATGTAAAAGAGATGGGGAGTCTGACGAAAGTAGTGCAGCAATTCCTTAGGTGGTGGAAGATTTCCAAAACTGTCGTAATAATATATTGTTTTACCAATTTTCTTATAGCATACCCAATGGGTGCCAGGGCCATCTGTATTATCTAAATTAACCACACTTGTTTCGTTTACTCTGATATTTGTTGGAAGATTATCTTTCATAAAAACCCCTTTAAAAAATGGTATTTTAAGACAAAAAGCATATCGTAGTAGATCCATGTTTGTTAATGCCTTGTTTGGTAAAATAAGTTTGTTTTCCTTATTTAATAGACAGGGTATGGTCTTAGATATAAACCTTTGCCTTTTTTTAACATTGACCATAATGAACTTTTTTTGGTTTTCCTTGCTCTTTTTTTCGCATACCACGACCTTTCTTTACTCCACCACCTTTTTTCAAGTAACTACTTCTTTTTTTATGTTGTCTTTTATTTCTCCCCCTTTTTCCACCTCCAATTACTGTTTTACCTTTCATCGCTGCTGTTACTGCTAAAGCTGCTGCTCTCTCACCAATACTTGCGTCGGTTGACGTTGCTCTTTTCCAGGCTTGTCCTGTCAGGACTTTGTCGGCTTCTGTTCTTTTATCGGAATCACTATATTTTGAGTATGCTATATCGTGTTCTTTACACGCTTGATCTAGTTTATTAATTCCAGGATCACCTCTTGCGAGTCTTTTCTTTAACTTAGTACCAGGTCCACAGTATTGATAACCTCCAGGTAAATGCAACTCCACAGGTAGTGCGTCTATTGCAGAGTTGACTACTGCTCCAACTGGTATATGTTTTAATGGATTTGTTATAAAAGATAGCGCTGAAGAAAGTACACCACCACCTCCTCTTACGAGATGTTTTTTATGACTGATTCTCTTGGATGTTTTCATGACAACTTATAACAGTAGACTGTTAGTGTTTTATCAACTTTAGTACTTTTTATACTTATTATTCAATAACTCCTTTATTTTTAAGTTCTGTTACTAAAGCTATCCATTCATTTTCTACTCCCGTATGACCCGCTTCCATAGCCTCATGCAGAAGTCTCATACGAGTAACAAGTTTATTTACATTATTGTAATAAATAATGTTAGTTTCGTAGCTATCTTTAAACATCCCTTCACCAGACACTGTTTTTCGTTTCTTCAACAATCGGTTCAATTCAGTAGAAGACATTGCTCTTCTTTTCACATGAACACG
>JAQJVL010005998.1:0-31683 GCA_035578905.1 Stictocephala bisonia | reverse complement strand
CCGTGCAAATTTAAAAAATTTTAGATATAAGTTTAAATACTGAAAATAACTAGTTTTTTACCTAGACCTAGCCAATAAATTTGTACAAATTTGTTAAAACCCTTGGCTGGTAAAAAGACTTTTTATTGAAGACTAAAAAAATAAAAACAATATTTTTAAAAGGTTTCAAAATTAGTAAAATTTTAAACTATCCAATCCCCCTTAAAAAAATTTAAAAAAATAAAAAAAAACCATTCGTTTTGAAGTAGTGGAAAGAAAATAAAAATTTGTTGTTTGAACAAACACAAAACCCAATTTCAAACCAGGGGGAAAGTAAAACCCTTTCCCAAATTTAAATTAAAAGCTAGAATGTTAAATTGGAAAAGTCAAATCACAAACCACCTCTGCTCATTACATTTTTTACAAATCTACGGGGACTTTTTAAATGTTTGTAATTTTACCTCCATTCCATTTTTTTTACAGATCCCACTGTGATCCCTTTCCAATTTTCCCAGCATTATCATAAAATAAAATTTTATTTTTTTCCTTTTTATTAAAGAAGTATAAATTTTAACAAAGCTTTTCAGCTGAAAATATACTTCAAGGTCGTCAAAACTTAATTTTGCCCGTTTTTTCCCTCAAAGTCAGTCCTATGTTGTCCGTATGCCATTGAGATAAACCCTTGTAAATTAAGGAAGTAAGTCAAATTTGGTACTTAAATTACAACGTTTGACCGAGGCTTACATTTAAGTATTTTTTTTAATATAAAAAAAAAAATTTTTAAATTTAGTTTTTTAAATAAAAAAATTAAATCCAGAAGTGTCTATAGAATAATCAATAAAATTGCTAAAAATTTTTCTGAAAAAAGGGGAATTTATACTTTTTTTAATAAAAAACCGAAAATTTACAAAAAAAAATTACCCAAATAAATTTCCTAAAAAAATTTTTCAACCCATACAAACATAAACGATTTATTTTTTAAACAATAAAATATTTTTTAAATTTCCCCACCCCAAGGATTTTTTTTTGTACCCCAAAATTTTTCCTTCTCACTGATTTTAAAAAAAATTTTTTTATTGAAAGTTTTTTAAAATTTTAAAAAAAAGGTTAATTTTGGGAATTTTTAGGTTTTAGTGTAAAAATTTTTATCTTACTTTTAAAGGGCAAAAAATCAAGGGAAATAACTTTAAAAAAAAAATGTATTCCCCAAAATAAAAAAAACCCGTAAAAATTTAAAAATAAAGCCGGGGTAAACTAAAACCCAAGAAAAATTAAATAAGATTTTAAAAAATTTTTTATAATTGTAATAATGGGGAAAAAATATTTAGCTAATCAAAAAATGTTGAAATTTTTCAAATCAAAAATAAGAAATTATAAAATCAAATTTCCCGTTACATAAAATATAAAAAAAACCCCTTTCACTTAAAATACGTTTATTTTACTTAATGAAGCCGGGGGGGGCCTTTTAAAACTCTAAGACTTAACAGAGATTGTGGCAAACGCGTTCCCCATTTTTTCCCAAATTGACAGAGGAAAAAAGTTATGACACAAATTTAGGGAATGTATGTGGCCTTGTTTTTTTTAAATAATGCTATAAATTTTTTTTGCCAAATACAATATTTAAAATTTTGGGGAAAATAAAATTAATATTACAAATTTTTGGAAAAATATGAACGTTGCAGTACAAAGGCTGACATTAATGGGTTTCGTAAAGATAGTTTTAAAAAAATATATCTTATAAAAAATTTTTAAAACCTTTTATTTGGGCACGTTTTACCACGTTTCATTTTACATTTTCCATTTTTTAAAAATGAAATACATGGTTGGTAATTTCCCTAGGTTACGAGGGATTTTACTAATCTGGGTCCAATGAAATCAAAAGGCTTATAGTAAAAATAACTTAATTTTTGAATGTTAAAAAAAAAGTTTTTTAAACTTTTACTAAAATTCTAAACGCTGATCTTCCCAAACGAGTATGAGTGGGATCCTGTTTTCGACAAAAAGGGCCCAAACGTTACTTAGCATTTAACCCATTTAAATTTAAAATCACAATAGGGAAAAGTAACTAAGGGACGTAAAAGATTTATGTGAATTTCCCGAACAATATAAAAATTATTACTACCTAAATGAACAATTCAAAGCTTTATAAAAAATCTTTTAAAAAAAAACCCAAAAATTTTTGCTCGCCTGATAATAGCGGTTTTACAATCTGGCACTTAAAGGGTTTCCTTACCACCCCAAAAATGGACACTCCAGAAAATTTTTTTATTAGTGGCCACGCCAAAAGAAAACCCATTGAACGAACGACATTTAAGTCAGTGAATTTTAAAAGGACCCCAAAAACAAAACTTATTTCATACAAATTTTCCCCTAAAACTTTATCACCTAAGTAGCAAAAACTAGCTTTTTTAAATTTTTTATTCAACAATTTGAAAAAAAAAGACATACATTTTAAAATTTCTGTATTTTACATATTTTTAAACCTACCGAATATTTGATTTTTATATCTGTAATACCATAATTGTGTGTGATGTCCCGGGGTTTTTTGTTAAACCCTATTTGGGGCCTGCCCCGTAAAAAATTCTGAAAAAAATAGAATGAATATTTAAGAATTTTTGGGAAATTTCAACCCCAAGAATCTTTTTTAAAAAAAGTAGTAAAAATCGAAAAACTCTGTAAAAATTTGGGAAAAAGGGTGTGTGTATTCATTATTGCTAACAAAACAAATATAAGAACTCGACAAAATATATTTAATATACATAAACAAAAAAATATTTTTTCCTTATTGAAATGAAGGAAAAACCACCGCCCTATTTTTTTTCAATATCATCTTAAAATCACCCCTTTTTCCCTAAAATCCCTTGGGTCATTTTTTCCAAATGTCCTGTATCCGTACCCCCAATATAAATTTAAAAAAAATTTAATTAAATAATAAACTCGAATTCCCGGGGCCTATAATTCAAAATTTAAACCCTTAAACAAAAAAAAAGGTTTAAAAGAAACGTACCCCAAAAAAAATTTCTTCCTACATCGTTATATACAGCTCCCCTATAATTCATCCCTTTTTAAAAATAAGGGAAATTTTGAGTAATTTTTGGGAAAAACATATGTGTTTAGAATCACATTTAATAGTAATAAAATTTAAAAAAAAAAATTAAAAAGAATGAATTTAAAACTACAATTTAAAAAAAAACTTTCTTTTTAAAGAACCTTTATTTGATAAACATACCGCTAAAATTATTTTAACTAAACGAAAGTTTTTAAAAATAAAAGAATCCACATTTAAAGAAAAATTGGGGAAAATGTCGTTTTTTATTAAAAGTAATTAAAATTAAAATTTCAAAAAATTTTTTAAAAAGCAAAAATTTTACTCATATGATAACTGTTCTTTAGGGGATTTGAGGCCATTATTTAAGAAGAATTTTATTTTTAGGCTAGCGTAAATTTACAAGGGATTGGCACTTAAGGAAACGTATCGTCCCTTTTAAATTTTCCCCTACCAAATTCACAAAACACTTAATATTACTAAAAATTTTTTTTGTTTTTTATTAAAGTTTTTATTAGTGATATGGAAAGGGGGGAAAAAAAACCAAAAATTCTGATATCCCTATAGTATTTTTTTTTTTGATTTGAAGTAAAATACTTATGTCCCTAGTTATTTGGGACCCTATCCCAGTTAGGCACATAGATAAACTCTTTAAATTTCCACCCAAAATTTTTGCAATTTTTGAAACTGTACTTATCACTAATCCTTCATACTATCAAACCTGTGTATATAAAAGGCTTTATCAATTTAAAACTTAAAATAAAAAATAGTGCCAATAAATTTGTGTTTTGGGCCAAAAACCAAAACCCCGTCCCCTTTGCCCCACTTTGGGATTCCCAAGAAAACTAATAATTGGCAGTGTCAACTAGAATTAAAATTAAATAACCAGTTATTTGCATATCGATTTAAAACGACAAATTTGGGACTGCCATTTTGGTGGGCCCAAAAACACAATCACACACAAGTTTGAAAAAAAAATTGTTGGCACCCCCGTTTAACTCATAATTTTTTGGTAAAAAAATACAAAAAACTTTAAAGTTTGTGAACAATAGTAGTTAAAATTCCCCTACAAAACATTTCCAATATAAAATTATTTACAGAGGGTGAGTAAACTGAAGTACAATAGTTCAATACACTTATGATTTTGCTAAAAAATGAAGCTAAATTTCATCTAATATGACACATGTTTATTATAGCTTTATAACATACGAAACAGAAGTTTGTACTGCACTTAAACAGACTGCAAATGATAAGACATAGACTAATGAATACTCAGTCAAGTTTTGGGGATTTCAGATGGATTTGTTTATTCAAAGAAATAATTTTAAAAAGAGGGTGCCAATAATTAGTGTATGCCAATAATACCTGCCTTTACCAAATTACTAAATATATTTTTTTAGTTATGTTTGATTTTAAACTGTCAATAGTTCAAAGTAAGTAAATATTTTATAAAATACCTTTGTATTACAAAAAACTCAAATAATAATTATAAGATTGTATACGGTTAAAAAGGACGTACGCCACTATATTAAAGAACTATCAATGACCAAATGTTCTTAGTTTAAAGAAATGTATGTACATTAGCAACACACAACTTTCTCATTTTGCTAAAAGCACATACGTTTCGATATCGCAGCCGAACTACCAAAGTGCTCATATATCCTACCTAACCAGTGCAGACCATACTGTACTAGTGCAGGATTAATTGTAGTGTGATTGTTTTCAACCATGGTTGTCAGCAGACCGCGTCCATTTTACCACTTGTATTGATTGATTTACATCAACTGTCATAAAAAGTATTTACTGATATTATACACTAAATATTGTTTCCCATCAAACACAACTTATAAATAATAAAACATAATTTTGTTTTTATTAGTCATATATTAACATATTTTCAAACATATTAATATGATAATATTATCCAAACAAAAACAATGTTATAGCTTTCATTACTAAATCATATTTAAAAAATCTTAATCTTTTATTTTGACTAATTTAAAATAGACCCTCTAGTTCATTTTGAGATAATAACTAATTAGAAATATTTGTGGGCGAACTACAAAATAATTAATAGGAACTACGATGTGTTTTTCTGAATAACTATGTTGAAGTTACTCTCATAGCTTTTTATTATATATATTATTTTATAAGACTATACAATAATTTAAAAACGAATACAATAATTAGGAGAAAATTTATAAACAAACTGAATCACTATTTCTTTTTATAAAGTAAAATATACATATGTATAGTCCAAATGAAGTGAAGTTTATTACCTGTCTCTGTGTGATTTTTATAAATAAATAAATTGTAAAAAAATGGGTTAGGCTAATTGTGGAAAAATATGCCAGAAAAAATATCAAAATATAACTTTCCGTTTTAAAATGGCAGTGTGAAAGTGTTATTTTATTCAAAAAACAAATAAAATGACACCTTTTATTCGAAAACGTGTAATAGTTTGTAAAAATAATTTAGACTACCATATGTCAAACAAAATTACACTTTTATATCGATATATTTAAAGATATGAAAACTACCCTGCAATTTATTAGAAGGTGTATTAATAAGTAGAAAGAGTAATTACAAACCAAAACAATATCATTATATACTATCACACATACCATAATTGAAAGTTTGTTTATGCAAATTAATCGAATTAATTTAGAATTTTCCTCACAAACAATTATACAAATTTGACAAAACCAATATTAGATGTTATGACATGTATTAAAAGCTAGTATTGTTGATTAACAGCACCATTGTCTGTTGTCAGATGGTCATGCATTGTTGACTGAAAACAGCTTACTTCCTACTAACTTACTACCTATCAACATTAAACCAGGTCTTAGTAATGCGATGGCCAATAATTGCAATATAAAATTACATGGATCTAAGAGTAAATTTCCCATATTTGAGAACATCTGACCTTGCAAAAATATATACCTTTATTTATCTTGACAGTAAGAGGTTAGTTGTATATCATTGTTTGTGTAATACAACAATGCCTGATAAACAGCGATTGGGTGACACAGTTTGAACTGGAATATATATATATATATAAATTCAAACCATTCAATATAATTTCATTAAAGAAATTAGCTCACCTGTGAAGGCAGGAAGAAGCATGTAATAATATTGGGTTGGTCCTCCAATATTTAGCCTTGTAGGAATGAAAATAAATACATGATCATTAATTGTTTTATGTAGTTATGTCTAATAATAAGTATATTTGCTATATTTGACCAAGATTTGACAATATAAATATAGCCGTCACTTTCTAATGTTATTAATTATGTTTAATTTGTAATACATTGCATTTATTATATTACAACAGGTAGACTAAAGTTCATCATATCTCCTTACTCTTCGGTAAAAAAAAAAAAAAAAAACAAACATAATTAATAAATGAGAAATATTCATATAAATAATGTATAAAAAGCTGTGTGACTTGTCGATACTTGTCCTGTACACGTAAATCTTAATTGGACAGAACTCATTAAAATTGGCAGATAAAAATCCAAATTAGAAAACATAAATTATACCTTGGGGTGTGAAACAAATCATTTGTACACACCTCCTTTCACCAATTACCTGAACATGTGTTTTATTCAAACTTCAGACCATTATTTTTCTAATTACTATACAGAGTTGGCTAAAACTCTAATATATTTTAAAACTTTTGAAAGAAACTTAATGAAACTTTGGGGTATGTACAGTTCTCTATACCAAACATTTAGACATCTTTTACTTGTTTTTCGCACAGTTAGGTGATGGCCCATAAAAGAAGTATTAACATTTTCAAACGTAAGCCTACCTCGAGTTATACCTCAATTCAAAGGTCTTTCTTTTTAAAACACAAGACTGCAAATATTTTGTCAAAAGTATAACCCAGTTATAAAATGTAGCCTCAAAAACAATTCAATGTCAGGGTCGGGCAAAAGTCTGGAATGTATTTTTTTATTTTAAAACTATTTAAAGAAATGTAATGAAACTTTGTAGTTATGTACATGTCCATATACCAATCATCTAGGCACATTTGACTTATTTTTTGCATATCTAAGGAATGGCCCATGAAGGAAGTCTTAAAAATTAAAGCAACAGCCTAACTCGAGTTACACCTCATTTTAAAGGACTTTGTTTTTAAAAAACAAGAGTCCAAACCTGATTTCAAAAGGATAACTCAGTCAGAAAATATATCCTCTTAAAGGATTAAATATTATATAACAAATACGGCTTAAGGACAAGGATACGATAGTTTTTATCTATTGTATATAATTTATCTGATTGAATATGAGAAATTACTTGTATTAAAGAATATGATATAAGTATAAGTAAAAGTATAAGTAAAGTATAAAGTATAAGTAAAAAAGTATTATAATACAATTCTTTAACCATTTTTAGGGTAAACATACTGTCAAAAGGCTTTTAATAACTGTTCTCATTTTATTTTTGTTAAATAACATAGTTATTTTTATAATGCATTCGTTCGTAACGATTGTAAACAATTAACAACAGGGACCTCAAACTGTTAAATAATTAGCTGAATAACGAAGAAGAACTGATAGTATGACATTAAATTATTTGAATCACTGTATTTCCTGGCTGGTTCATGCTTTTGACCTCAAGTTTGCACTTTTATATTGTACAACCTTTAAAATGAGGCATTAATCGAGGTAGACTGCATTTAACATTTTTAATACTTCCTTCATGGGCCATCCCCTGGCTATGCGAAAAACAAGTAAAATATATCTAAATGTTAAATATAGGAACATGTACATAACTACAAAGTTTAATTACATTTCATTCAATAGTTTTCAAATTATTAAATATATTTCCAGACTTTTGCTCAACCCTGATATCATATTCTTTAAGTGGCTGTTTCTTCTCACTGGGTAATCCTTTTAACCTCAAGTTTGCACTTTCGTACTGTACAAACAAAGACCTTTAAAATTAGGTGTAAGTCATAAGTCAAGGTAGGCTTACATTTAACATTTCTAAGACTTCCTTCATTGGCCAACACTTTCATACACGCTATATATGTAAAATATGTCTAAATAATCGGTATAGGGACATGTACATAACTAAAAAGTTTCATTACTAGAATCTACATTTTCTGGTGACAACCATGTCAAGTTTACTATCTACAATATTTACACGATAACCAGACGTTTCGGGTCCATACTGCGGTGTGGCATGCTCAGGGGTATCTCTGAGACTGAACCCCACATTTAATATGAGGTATTCAATAGTTTTTAAAATTAATAAATACATTTTCTAACCCTGTATATTTAAAATGTTAACCACACAGATTTTTCTCATAGTGCTATTTACAGGTAATATAAAGCGCTACCACCTTTAATAATACTTGAAAATAAATCTTAACAAATATCGCACAATTTTATTTATTTTTTGTTTACTTTTCAACCTTTCATGTTTTGTTATATATTTATATTTATATTACAATACCATTTCTACTTGAACAGTATGTTTTTGATATAAGTGAGTAGAACATGTAGCTCTATCATAACTGTAAAGGGGGAATGAACTTCGTGTGTAAAATGAATGTAAATTACAAATTTCCTTAAATGAGGGATTTAGTAAAATAACGAGTTAGTAAATATCAAAACAATAGAGGGAAGTTATTTAAAGTTTAAGTTCCATTATAACAATATAATCGTGCTACGAGTTTTTAGTTCAATAAATTTATACTTTTTTATTTTTAACATATCTTATTTTTTTTTAATGTTAAGTTATAGTTTTAAATTGATATACGAATTATGTCTACTAGTTTTATCATACATATTTTCTTTCCCAAATTTTAAATTGTTTTAGGGGTAGATATTTGTTGGTGTAATAATTTAGACAAGAATTAGTCAAATGTATTATTAAATTTATTGTTCAGAAAAAGTGACATTAAAATTTTCTTGTATGTTTATCGTAATTCCTTGTAAGAAATAAAGCTTTTCATCAATATATAATAATTATGTGTAGCTTTAAAATTGACGTGAAATTTAGTCCTGTTTGAGGTATATTAAAGAACTATTATTTTTTAAATATAATATTTGTTGTATTCTTAGTTTATTTGTATATTTATTTACTTCATATTTAGAATGTATGATATACTCTTTTATATACGATTAATAATGTACAATTCTTATGGTTTTAATACTAAAATATTTTTAATAAATAGACTCGTGAACTTCTTAAAGAAAATATGAGAAACCATTTCAAACTAAATTCGTTGTTTTTAAATCGTCAGAATGTTCAAAAAGTTGTCTAGATGCGTTGACAAACAACTGCAATCAAACTTCCTTTAGACACATTAAATGAATGTTTAAACTTTTTACAAAGACTTTCGTATATCCGGATACCTCGTCACGTTACACCATATTTCATAATGTAAGGAACTTCTATTTATAGTTCTATAAACTTTTGCTTACAATAGTTGGTCCAATAATACGTTTACATTTAACAAATAGGTTAGTAAAAAACTTACCTCTTAAAACTCACAAATCAAGATGCGTATTCTTTTATTAGATAGCTTCATGAAACAAACTATAAATTCCTCATCATTCTGAGAAACAACGCTTCACCAAGCACAATCACATGCATACTTCAATTAACTATTTAGGTGAATAAACAACATGACAACATTTGATGATGAAGACCATAGACAGAAGGTGTAACATTAGTGATTTAGTTCCACATCGTAACATACGTAGCTCAAATTAATGGGGTTGATTTCTGATTCAATATTCACATAAAATTTACAGATTTTAATTTAATCGAACTGTTTGGTTTTTCTCTTGTTATTTAGTTTTATGTCGTTCAGCTAACATATTGACTGTCACACCACCAGTATTTGTCACTTTTATTTATTAGTTTTTCTTCATTTTTATTTTTGTCGCAAAGTAATAATATATACAGTATTTAAACATAATGAAGAATATAGATTGTACTATCACAGCTTCGTAAAATAAACATTAAATTGCCTTCCCATTAACAGAATAACATATAGTTTAAAAATTACTCTCTTACAACGAATGGCTACTCTAAAAATAAACACTTTTATTATGTTATTATTAAATCATATTTGTTATAGATTGTTTATATTCAATTTGTCTATCTACGTTTCACTTTTTACTTAAAACTTTAAGAAGTGGATTTTGAAATACGATTACTGAAATCTGTTTAAAATCCTGTTTAGAGGAGAGGCCGAAACACTGAGGCATCAGGACTATGAGTGTGAGTTCGAAATAGCACAGGTTCGAACCCTGGGAAGGAGTTTTGTATTAATAATGTTTACTTTGCACTATACAGATTTACTCCATTACTCTGTCTAAAAAGTCCACTCAGATCAACATTAGCTCATACGGATTGCGCACATAAATGTTTAAAAACAATATATATCCCTTTTAAATTACCTCTTACAAAAATATCTCACACCATTTTGTAATATATACAACAGGTCTGTATAAATAGATAGCACTGATCTCCAGTTTTTTTACTGTGTTATTATTATTATTATTTTTAGGAAAAGAGCAAATAAATCACTTAACCGACACTACAGGCTCTCACAACTTTCTTTGACATATAAAAAGTCAAGGTCCCAAACACACACATACCTCCTGCTGTAGGTTACTGTGCAATATTTTTTTATGAAAGGACGGGATAAAATGGATGACCTGTCACCACAAGCTCTAACGAGAATCTCGTGTTATACAAGGCTATTCTACCATTTAGGTTCACACTTCTTTTTGTAGGTTAGTATATGATCTTGTTTACAAAAGTAACTAGAAATCAATTATATGTTATCATAAGCTGTCAAACCAGTATATTATTTACACAACATCCGGACCACAACAGTCACAGAGGTTATTCTGCGATATATTTTATTAGAGGGGAAAGGTATTACGTATTACATGTCACCACAAGCTCTACCAACAGTCTATGAAATATTCAAGATCACAGTCGTTTATGTGACAATCGTTTTATTATAAGTAATTATTTAGGTGAATAGTTTTAATGTAAAATACACTGTGATGTATTTTACAATATGAATTACCTGTCACCGCAAGATCTTTCAACATAATCTAAAACATAAAAATCATAGATGTATGGGCGAATAGATTGAATGCAAAATAATCTGCAATGCCTTTTACAACTCGGGACAGGTAAGATGGGTTACCGGTCACCACTAGATATTACGACAGTCCGTAAGGCATACAACATCACAGTCGTATAAGGGCGAATCGATTTAATGTAAAGTAATCTGTAATGCATTTTACAACACGGGACAGGTTAGTTGGGTTACCGGCCACCACAATATATTACGACAGTCTCTAAGACATACAACTTCTTAATCGTGTATGGGCGAATCGTTTTAATGTAAAATAATCATTTTAATATAAGCAGTTAGGTGGATCGTTTAATGTAAAATGCTCTGCGATGTATTTTACAAGAGGGACCAGGTAAGATGGATTGCCTGTAACTAAAATCTCTAACTAAAGTAACTAAAACATACAAACTCACAGTCGTATATGGGTGAATCGTAATTTAAGTGAATCGTTTAATGTAACATACTCAACGATGTAATTTACAAGACATGACAGGTAAGGCGGATTACTTGTCACTACAAGCTTTAACGACAGTATTTAAGGTATACAACATCGTTTTAATGTAGTCAATGTAGGCGAATCGATTTAAAATAATCGGTGACGTATTTTATAATAGGGGACATGTAAGATTGATTAACTGTCACCACAAAATCTTATGAAAACATATAAAACATACAAAATCACATACAGGTAAATTATTTTAATGTATGTAAGTAATGTAGGCGAATCGTTAAATGTTACATACTCTGCTATGTAATTTACAAGAGAGGACCGGTATGATGAATTACCTGTCACCACAAGCTCGTACGATAGTGTCTGATATACACAAAGTCACAGTCCCATACGTTTATATGGTCCCCGTTTACTTTGATTTAACAATTTATATATATATATAATATATATATATATATTCTATATATATACATACATTTAAGCCCCATTTTCAATACATCGTTAATGGAAGTTAATGTTTAAAATTGTTGTGGAATATTTAAACTTCATCTGATCTAATATTTTATACTTAATTTTTTCTCTTAGGCCTGGTAAATTTATAAATTCACTATAAATACTCATATAACCTCTTACATATACTAAACTCTACATATATTACCAAATTTACATAATGTTATGATTACACACCAAAAAGACTAACTAGTGCTAGACTGACGTTGAAAAATTACGTCATATATAATGATTCATTGTTTAATTATTCCTTTGTGCTTCAGAATTTCACTGGTTTTGAGAATTGATGATCCAGTAAAAATATAGATCCCTCGGTTTGTAAATGTTTTTACCGGACCGCAATTGATGCTACGGACACTATTATTGTCATTAATTGTTTATCGATTTTATTTTATTGTTATTAGTATGGCTTTGTCTATCATCAGAAAACGTAAGCAAATGACAAGTTTTTTATTACACAAAATATGATATTCTAAAAAACGAAAAAATTTCTTTTCGATGATGAACTATAAAATTTTACAACTGATATAAAATGGTAATACCTATAGTTGGTTACCAGTTAAATCAATTTGATAACTTAATAAATAAAGGAGTGAAATATAATACCGGACAATTATACCTCGTTGACAAGAAAATAGCTGTGATAAACTAACCATGATCATAAGCTATTTTGAATACTTGAGATAACATTTTGGTTGGATATACAATTTTAATTTTAATTTTATTTAGATTTAAATTTTCCAATACCAATGTACTTTTAGGTAGTATTTTTTCATACATTAGAATTGAAAAAAAATTACGAATCACTTGAAGAATCATTTATGATTGCTTATTTTGTTTATCTGAGAATGACAGAAACAGAATATTAGAAAGAACACGTTTAATATATTTCTTCAGCTTTCCTTGAGTGTTTTACTTTTTTGTAACTAAGAACAACGTTTGTGATGTTTTAGAACTATAGTTTATGGTAAATGAAAAAGATTTTCTTTTTAAACCAAAAATTTATATTATTGACTACAAATTTCAAAAAATGAAATGTAAGCTATATTGCCCAAATAAGATAAAGATACTAATATTTCTTTAAAAGTAACGTTAGTAATAATCAATGAAATCATATTTAAATTTACCTATGCAATCTGTCTTTTTTAAATTGATTATTTTGTTGAGAAGTTTGCTGCAACAGAAGTCATTCTGAGTCAAATAAAAGATTATACGACCTTTTAGATGGAGAGATAGAGCAATATTCCTTCTACAGATTCACGTCTCTGTTGTGATGAGGTTTTGGATAGGTAGGCGAAATGATGTCTTGTCTGGTATTGTTCTACTTAGGCTAAATTTAATAATGTATAAGTTTTATTATAATTTCAATTATATACTAAAAAATTATTGATTATATTAAAGTCATTTAAAGTGAAATAAGTTTTCAATCTGCCAATGTTTAGTATTCAAATTCTTTATTAAAAAATAATACAATCAATTACAAAGCAATTTTGTATTATCACTCGAGCAAATGGCTGTTTGTGTGAGAAACTGAATTTAATAAACATTTGCTAATATATAGTTATAATAATCGTAATATAGATTATTCTATATATTATTAATAATACTTTTGCATTTAGTGGAACAGTTTTTGCATACAGTATATACACTAACAATAATAATAACAACCCAAACATGTGTGTAGTCTATAATCAGTTAACAAATTAAGAAATAAACTAAACATAATTGTAAATAACTACATGTGGGTACTAGAATCAAAAGAGAGTATGTCCGGTCTGAAAATTTTAACAGTGTGGAGCCAAAAAAAACCGTAGCGGCAATATCATAAGTATTTAGGGAGTTAGACTTTTCTTTTACATTAAGACTAAAAATATACATACACCATTCTTAAAATAAAAATTATACTTTTTTATATTATTCTTTGACAGAAACAATTATGTAAAAACCGGAGATAATCTTTTCTTATTTAAAACGCTAGGATATACCTTATTTTGATTGTAAATCGGGTGATATAATTTTTTATTTATGAAAAAGATGAACATTGGAAACATTCCTGAGTTCATGTAGAATAATAGAGTAGAGTTTATAGCTATAATCTTTACAAAAGTTATAAAAAGACACTACCTCATTTAAGTTATATTTTATACAAAAAACAAGCAGTTATTTTAAATGTCTTTTATTGGGTATTATGCCTATTTTATTCGCTTCCACAGCAAATTAAATTTAAATAACATCAAGACATTAGTTGATGCCTAAGATAGCAGCAACGATGACATTACCGCTTACTGATTTTTGTTAATAAGGGGATTGAAAGGCGGTTTTGAGGTATGAGAGTTTATCTGAGGTAAGCGGAATTCTATAACTTAACACTATCTTTTCTCATAATTATTATAATGGTTTTTGCAATAAGATATTGTCTACGCCTTAAATTAAAATTGCTGTCTGCTGCGTAAATTGGTAGCTGTCTGAATACTGGATTAAAGTAGTGTTCTGGTATAAATTTAAATAGTCTGGCCAAAGAATTGTAATTCATTATACCAAGTAATTCCAGGTGAAAAATCCTGTAAACACAGTTTTAAAATTCTGACCTTATTAATTTTTCTTTAACTATATTCATATTTTAATATCATTCCATATTGAAAGATGCTTTGTACTAATCAAAATTAAATTAGGCTTTTGGTACGTATATGTATTAATTTGCTTACATATAAAAAGAGCAACTCTTAAGTTTTTGTTACATAATCTATGTGAGAACTACATTTCATATGTGTATCGAAAATAATACCTAATTTTGTTATTTTATCATAAAATGTAAGTGGTTGGCAATGTACATAAGTTATTTATGACTATGAAAACTTACTTGCATTGTTCAGGGTGTTTATTGTATTTATTCTAGAGTTTACGAAATTATTCCTGTAAACTTAACTGGATTAATTGTAATACAATTATTAAAAAAATACTTAATTATTGAATTCAAATCCTTTTATAACATGGACATTCCTGTTTTAATAATTGTATGGACTATATATAAAACATTGTCATCAGCATATTGTAAATTTTGCTTATAGTTTTTAAGTAAGACAAGACAGTAGAAGGGGCCCGGATTTGGCCCCGAGCTCTGATTGGTACATTTTTTTGATGACGTCATCCAAGATGGCGGCGCCCATATTTCCCGCCAAATTTCCTAACCTAACCTAACCTAACCTCACTTTCTGTACCAGCTGGGGGATAAGGAAGGATGGTAATAATACAACAGTATGAATC
The DNA here is from genome assembly GCA_035578905.1 of Stictocephala bisonia. Taxonomy (NCBI): domain Eukaryota; kingdom Metazoa; phylum Arthropoda; class Insecta; order Hemiptera; family Membracidae; genus Stictocephala; species Stictocephala bisonia. The sequence goes on along the minus strand of JAQJVL010005998.1, from coordinate 16,311 downwards.
TAATGGACTTTACTACTCAATTTACTACATATTCTTCTTCTTCATCACTCCCACCTGAAAAGGAAAAAATCAATATTAGCTATCGTACAAAGAAAACTCACATTATACATTGTATTGCATGCGTATCTGTATATGTGTACCAAATTTGAGCGAAATCGGCCCGGTAATAACGAACTTGGATTCGGAGTGGAGGGGGTAAAGATAATCCAGAGCCCGATATTCTTGGAATTTTTCTTCCAGATATGTCAGAATAGCCTAATTTTGGTGGAATTTTTTTTTGCGTTAAGGGGGTCAAAAAAAATTTTTTAAAGGCTCTAGGACGCCCCGTTTTCGAGATATAAGCAAAAACCACATTTTTCTAACATTTTCTCCCGCCAACTTCTGAAACTTTCTGAAGAGCGGGATAAAACACATTATACATTGTAGTGGATGTCTATCTGTATATGTGTACCAAATTTGAACTAAATCGGGCCGGTAAATAATGAACTTGGATTCGGATTTGGTGGGGGTAAAGATAATTTCCAGAGACGATATTCTTGGAATGTTTTCTTCCAGATATGTCGGAAATAGCCTAAATCGGTGGTATGTTGTTCGATTTAAAGGGGGGTTGGGAAAAACATTTTCAAGGCTCTAGGACGCACCGTTTTTCGAGATATAAGCAAAAAAAACCCCACATTTTCTAACATTTTCTCCGCCAACTTCTGAAACTTTCTAAAGAGCGGGAGAATCAAGGTGTTTCGGGTGCCTCTTCTCATGCAGTGACGTCATAAACCCCTATATAAGGGGAAACCAGGAGAGAGGAAAATTCATTTGGTGCCTAGGAACCAAGTTGGTAAGGGGGCTCTTGGTGAGTATTGTAATATTAAGTTATAACCTAACTCAACCATAACTACAAGTTGCATTCGGTTACTTTAGTTGACTATATCCATTCGATTATTCTAGTCGATTATATTCATTCGTTTATTTTAGTCGATTATTTTATTATTTCGATTATTATATCGGCTTTTTTGTTATTTTAAGCGTATTTTAACTGGTTTTTGTGTCTATATCTTTGTATTTTAAAATGGTCCTGTAAATATTGTTGGTACTAACGAGACCTATGTTAGGAAATTTAGATTGTACGGTTCTAAAACAACTTTAAGTTTAACCAACCTCCTCCCGGTGTTGCTGAAATTGACTGGATCAGACGGGGACTCAGTGAACTTGTGAATAAAATGAAATCTAGCGCTGCAGATACTGACCAGCTTGGGTTCACCTTAACTAGTATTAATTTCAAAAATAAAGAGCCTGGGTATGTAGCCTTCAGACATTTTTGGAGGTATTGTACAAAATAACGCAGAGTCAATAACAAGCAGTGATACTTTTAAAGTGGAATGTACTAGAGTGAATCTACCTGTTGGTTCTGGAGGACTCCAAAGACCAGGATTTTACAATAATTTTATGGAAGAGTGTAAGGCACGTAAGGGTATAGTGTGTATCAATAATGTAGATAATTTGTGTTTGCCAGAGCTCCTGTGGTAGGTAAAGCGCTCGCCAAAAAAGATCCATTGTACAGGGCTATAAGACAAGACAAGGGCAGGAGACAGACCGACAGGGCTAAGAAATTGTTGGCCAAGGCGAGAGTGGACTTCCAGAAGAAGGGGCAGGTATTGCTGAACTTGAAAAGCTTAAAGGATCATCTTAAAAAATATAAAATTACAGTCTATAATTATGATAGGAAAGGCCGTGAGGTGTATTTTAGTGGGGGTAGTGATGATGCAGTCTACAGTATTAACCTACTGTTCAACAATGGTCATTTTAATGTAATTAATAGTCTTACCGCAGCTTTTGCTTGTAAATATTTTTGTGAAGCATGCCTCACTCCCTACGACCAAAGGCTAAACACAGGTGCTCCTCCTAATGCCAGGCTTGCCATCCCATCTCACCGCCGTGTACACGTGAACTTTGAAGGAATTACCTGTCCAAAATGCTGTAGAGTATTCAAGAACCACCGCTGTTTCATCGCTCATCAAGGAGATGTGTTTTACTAGGATACACTTGTGTAAGTCATGTCACAAAATTGTAAGCCCAAAGATTCGTTTGTCTGTGCATGTATGTGGTAAAGTTTTTTTGTACTACTTTTTGATGCCTTCAAGACCCCCAACCATCAGTGTTATATGCGTGTAGATACTGGAAAAAACCGAAACAGAGATTTTGCATTCATAATTCTTTGATCTAGAAACCAGACATAATGAGTGTTTAGGTAATGATAGTAGTGCTAAGGTGCATATAGTGAACATGTGTGTATCACAACAGTTTTGCTGGAAGTGTTTGGGAGGAAGTGTTTGTGTGATTTGTGTCTTACGCGTATGCGAATCTTCAAGGCCAACCCCGTTGAACAGTTTATGGACTATGTGATGACTGAATAAAAAGTTTAAAAAGCTCTGTGTTATCGCTCACAACGGTCAAGGGTTCGACTTTCAGTTTATCCTGAAGTACCTACTCGAGCAAACTAAATTCACACCCGAATTAATAACAAGAGGTTCCAAAGTGATTCTACTAGAGTTGGACAGTGTCAGATTCATCGACAGTTTAAATTACTTTCCTATGGCTCTCTCTGCACTACCCAAAGTCTTTGCCCTCGGCCTGAAAAGAAAAAAGGATACTTTCCACACCTGTTCAACACCCTCCAAACCAGAACTACGTAGGACCTATGCCAGACAAGAGCTACTACTGTCCCGACTCAATGTTTAAGAAGAACCACGACTCGTTCCAAGTATGGTACAACCAACAAGTAGAAAACAATTATGTATTTGATTTTCAGAAAGAGATAATTCAATATTGTATTTCGGACTTGGATATACTCGCTCAAGCTTGTTTGAATTTAGATCGTTGTTCCTGGACCTGTGCCAAGTCAACCCTTTTTTGGAGGCGGTTACTATCGTGAGTGCGAGTAATCTTGCTTTCCATCGAAAATTCCTCAAAACCAAACACTTTTAAAGACTTTTACCAAAACACGGAACAGGTTAGTAGATAATCAATCGGCTATAGCACTTCAGTGGTTATGTTGGGAAGAGGAAAAAAAAGGGGTGTTAGGATCCAACATGCGGGGATGGAGCGTGAAGTTAAAGTAGAGGGAATGAAGGTGGACGGTTTCGACGGAGAGACAATATACGAGCTCCACGGCTGCTACTACCACGGATGCCCGAAATGTTTCCCTTACAAGAGGGAGGACCCTCTAAAAGAAGACCCATCCGACTTTCTCCAGCTGCACTACAACCATACACAGTTTAAAATGGAAAAACTCGCCCAAACAAACTACCAGATAGTTGAAATGTGGCAGTGTGAGTTTAGGAAAATCAAACTCAAAACTGTACCACAAGTGTAACCACGATGAGTCTATACAGTACGTTGATGTGTTTTTCGCTTTACCCGTTTGTGTGTAAACACGTCATTATCCTTTAGGAAACCCAACAATCTACGTGGGAGACGCAGAGTGTCGTAGCCGTGGTTTAAATGTCGACGGATTGCTAAAGTGTAAAGTACTACTCCAGCAACTTGTTTCATCCGGTTCTTCCCACAAGAATGAACAATAAACTAATTTTTGTGTTGCGTAGAGTTTGTGGAGAAGAGCAGTGTGTTAGTGATTGTGTACATAGTGACAATGAACGAAGTCTAAAAGGGAAAACATGGACAATGGATGAAATAAGTAAGGTGATTGAAAAAGGTTATGTTATTTTGGAAATGTTTGAGCCGTGGGAATATAAAATGGCTACGTTCAGCAACGTATTGACATGGTGTCATTTACAAGAAGATAAAGACAAATACATTCAGAATTACTTTGAACACGAAGGTATCCAGCTGGACCCTCAAAAATTGAAAAGAACGAAGGTCTTAGATGTCTGGCAAAATTTAAATGCTAAATTCCTTCTGGGGTAAATTTGGACGAAGAGAAAACCAAACCAAAGCATTAATAACGCGAGACCCCGAAAATTTGTTTAAACTACCTCCAATCCTGAAGTACAGGTAAACAGAATTCAGGAAATTAACCAGGACCGTTGTCCTTGTAAACTGGAAAACATCTAGAGGAGGTTGGAGAGTCCTTAAGAACTGTTAAATTTTGTTTTGGCAGCATTTACCACTGCCAAGCTAGAAAAAAATTGTACGAACACTTGGATGCCTTGGGTGTTCAGGTACTGTATACGACACAGATTCGGTTGTCTACATTTACAAAGACGGACTGTACAGAGTAAATACCGGCGATTATTTAGGCCAGATGACTGACGAACTTGCTAAAGACAACGTTCCAGGTTCATACATTACGGAATTTGTGTCAGGCGATCCTAAAACATATGCGTATCTCGTGTATTCTACAAAGGACCAAACAATCATACCTAACTGCAAAATAAAAGGTCTAAGACTAAATCTAAAAACGTCTGAAAAACTAAATTTTGAAAAACTTAAAGAGATGGTTCTAAGTGATGAGGATCAAAACATGGATATTGAAGAATCCCGTATTCGGAGAACTAGTGATAGGGATGTAGTAACCGTAAACGAGACAAAAGAATTTAAAGTGACTAGACCAACACGAAAACGTGAAGGTAAGTTTGATACCCTACCATAACGGTTATAAAAAGCAGAAAACAACACAGTAACTCACCTATCGACCCACCCACGGTCTCCAAATTCCCCCCGGCACCACTTGATCCTCTTCTCCCTGATGGTCTGGGGATGGAGGTGGGTCGGAGGTGTCCAGAGCAGACCCGGGTCCCCATGTTCGTTTCCCCAAGAAAAACCCCAGCCCTCGTCGGAATCGAACTCAGGGTATTTCCCCTCTCCACCCGTTCCAGCCGCCACCGCCCCGCCGGTATCTCTAATCCGTAGAAGATCTGGAGGAGAATGATGAAAACGATCGATCATCCTCCTCCTCTCGAGGACCCAAGACAGCCTCGGCGATCATGATGAAGATAGACAGCACTGACACGATCATAGCGGGGCTGGCGTAGCGACTGACGGCAATTGCGGTGACCGCACACGTGCGCGAGAAGATGTTGGAGGTTGTAACGTGGGGGGTGCGGGTCTCGACTTCAGCTCCTCAGCTACAGTATGGCGTCCATCCGGCAATCCTTATACCACATGTGCTTATCGACTCTGTGTACTTTTTACAATAACGGGTGAGACCTTTTCCTGGGAGTTTCACCAACAATCCTACGAGTATACTCCGTGATCTTTTAGAACACCATAAGGCCAAACTGTTTTCGGATTAAACTTTCATTCTCGTACTATCTCGGGAAATGGGTGTTTTATGATTGTGCATCTAGCTACACGGAGCATGTGGACATTTTATCAATTGTATACAGGGAGATAAGGGGGATCAGGGTACGAGACTATATCTGCTTTTTGTGTGGTAAGTTTGCTGGTCACTTGCGGGAGGATGGAAAACGACAGCATTTTGAGGTGTGTTGTAGATATAGAGTGTTAAGTTCGTACTATCGAGGTGAGGGGGGGCCCAAATTCAATAAAAAACCCGGACTGTTCTCCAAGGCAGCCTAATAAAGGTAGGTCCTTAAGAAAGTCCTGCAGCTTAGGGCTGGGTTAAGTCCTGTAAGACCTTGAGTCGCAGTCCGGGCCCTCGATAAGTACGTGCATTTGATGTAAAAATGGGGCTTGGGTGTAAAAACCCGTAACCAAAAGCGAATGTGGTTCCGAAGCTGTCATTTCATTCTCTCGGGAGGCGTCCAGCGAGTGCACATGCGCGTCCCCCCGTGAGTGAACCAGACATGACGTGAATCAGACCTCAAACTATGTTCCAGCCCCCCTTTCTTGCTCCCCCCAAAGTGCGTAAAAATTTGTGCAAGACTACGATTATATTTGATTACAATCACATTTCTTTTCCCTTTTCCTGCCTTATTCGATAAATTTAGTTGACATAAAAAAAATTGCCTTTTAGAAAAATTTACGTTTCAAATTACGCACAAAAACGTATGTATTCAAGTTACCGAGCTTTTTTCCGGAAATACATTTGTGGGTTTTAAAAAACCCAAAAATTCCGTTCTTTTCAGTATAAAATTTGGTTAAAGCTCACCCCCAAATTCCAAAATGTCCAATGCCGAACAACACCTTATATCCCCAAACCCTTCTTATTGTTGTTGTTATCTCAAAATAGTGTCTGCTAAGCAAATTAAGAATCAAAAGGGAAAAATTCCCTGGGGATCTTTTTGCGCGTTGAAAATTGAATATTTTTTTTTCAAATTTTTGACACTCTGTATTCATTTTTTTTTTAGTTTTTTTAATTTTTGGGAGGTGGCAATAAAAATGACTTTTGGGAAGGCCCCATTTTGCAGCGGTGGAGGGGTGCAAATCAATAAAAGCTGAAAATACTTTCAATAAAATGGGGGGGGGCTCAGTGGGTCATTCCAGACATGGCCTCGCCCCAGCAACCTTCCTCTCTATAAACTGTGTCTTACCAGATACACGAGTAAATTTAATAATCTTTTGACATTCTGCCGGCTACAGGGGGACAATTTCCCTTTAGTCCTTTGAAATATAAACAAAACAAAAAGCACTGTACCCCCAGGGTTTAAAAAGTTCTGTATGTGGCAAGGTGAATTTTTGGGGGGTTTGTAGAGAGATGCGAGACGATTTTTTGATGAAGTCAGTTACTAACCCACCATTGGCCCTATGCAGAAAAGGGGTTAGAAACTTTCCCTAAAATGAAACCCGAATGTAAAAATTGTGAAAGAATTTCCCCTTATCGGTATGGCTAATGTCTTGAAAACATTTCTACTTACCCTTTAGACTCTAGATTCCTGGGGGACCCCGGCTTTGGGGAAAGGAAATATTTTTTTTTTTCAAAATTTGGGACACTCTGTCATTCTTTTTTTTTTTTTAAACTTTTTTAATTGTTAAGGGGGGGCAACTAGTATGAATTTTGGGAAAGGCCCCAATGTTTTCTTTGTCCCCCCTAAACCGCATACTAATTATTTCCATTGTCATATGAGAACCCCATGTCCACTTGATATATGCAAATTATTCATGTGCCCTAACAAGTAGGGAACATGTTGGATGTATAATGTGGTTATATCATGTGGTAGCCTACCTAAATGTATTTCTTTGCCACACCCTAAACCGCACACTAATCTAGTGCCAGTGTCATATGTCAACCCGGTATAAAAATTAAAAATCGTAATTAACTCGTTACAATTAAAATAATAATTTTATTTCTTGCATTCTCATGAAATTCTCAACTATGAATTTACTGTAACTAACAAAGGAAAAAATAACAGAGAGAGAATCTTGTAAAAACAGACAGCCAATTTCAAGATTTCCTTATTCAGAATTCATGGAATTGTAAAGAGAACTCGTTTCCCGTAATGTATTTTTTGGCAATCAACTTAATGGTAGAACTACTCTAAAACTCAATCTAGGTAACATCGGCTTATTGTTTAAATTTGAGCCCCAAAAATTTAAAAATTTGCATTTATAAATTTGATATCGCCCATAAACTTTTTTAAAAATTTAATTTTTAAGAATACATTTTTGTACCCAAAAATTCATTTCAAAATTACCAAAAATTCATATGTTTAGTTTAAATATTGAACAAGTTTAATTTTTTATTACTATATTTGTAATGAAGTTAGTTATTTTTTGTTAGAATATTTTTCTGTTGCTTTCATTGTAATTTGTTTTTTAGTTTATAGATATTCATGGACAGCAATACTGCACCGTCATTCTGAGCTGTCTCAGGAGGAAGGTTATGGAATAGCCAGAGGCCAAATAAAAAACAGTGTGCTGCTGAAAAGAATGAGTACCTTGTGGTTTTTGCAAAATTGTATTGTATTGGGTAATAGTGGCCACCCTACTACCCATAATCGTATTTTAATATTGGGCCCTCCCACCCACCTATACACGTAGCAGTGTAATGGTAAACCCAAAATGTTCCAGAGGAAAGAGAATAAGTAGTACGTGTATAGTACAGCATATGAGAAGACTTTTGGGAAAATATATATTTATAGAATATAATCTTCATAGAGATTTTAAAACTTATTGGAGTATGTTAAAATTTGAAATTACAATTTACCAACCCAATTCGTTGGTGGGCATAATTATAATTTAAGCCACAAAATATGAAGCCGATAAGTACATGTTAACTGTTAAAGGTAGAGGGGTTGTATTTTATATTTTGAAGTTAGGGATAAGAAATTTCCCCTCTAAAAATTTAACCTAAGGATCAATGATTTAAGTGTTACATCCAAACCACTTTAAGTGACTGGCAGGTGGGCTGCATACTAGGACGTGATACCCCACTTGTCACTCATCCAACGAACAACCACGCCTGATGTTACATGACGACTTTTTCTTGAGATAGCAATGAAAGCGTCATGCCAAGGCTGTTCTATTCTAAGGAGAAGTAAGAAGAATAAATATAATACATTTTAAGGAATTGTTTACTTTGTAACACATAATTAATTATACACATACATAATATAGCTTTGATAATATAATTATCAAGAAAAGCATTTATTAATTTAAAAAAAGTTATAACTATTCAACATCAATAAGAAATATCAAAGAATTTACCTAGCTTTAAAGAAAAAATTTAATTTCAAATGGCTTACTCCTGGACACTTTTCTTAAGAATATTATTTTATAAGGGAGTAAAAGTAATATTAAAATTATACTGTTACGTTGTTTTAAATGGTTCACTATAAATAAAAAAAAACTCGTATATAAAACTTCCATACAAAATAAATTTTTGATGGAATCTAACAAACATGTACTCAAAATGTATAGTTTTTTGTAACTTTTGTAAGTTAACATATCTAAATAAATTAACTAAGTAGCAACCCTCTAAATACAATGTACAAATTAAAGTAAATCATTTTATAATAATGATAGTTTATATAAGCATGTAAACCTAATACAATTTGTTGGCTTTCCTTTTGAAAAAAATCGTCAACACTCTATTTAAATATAGCTTTATTCAGTCGGGTTTGTTTTCGTAAAAACCATGACCTTTTTGTTGTATTTAATATATTTTCGAAGTTATTTCTGCAAATGGATGTCTTAATGGACAAAGATAAAAAGATTTTAAAGTTATTAATTTTAAAAGCAGCTTTAAACTATTTTTATAAGGATAATTTTTAAAAGCATGACTAATTATTCGTTTATATAAAAATATAATTTGTATTTATTGCAATTGAAATATTTTTTACGCAATACTTAGTTCTTATGTTGAAGCGAAATAATATAAAATTTATGTACTTTAGAAATCCTTTACACTATCGTTTAATGATTATACATAAAATAAAAATATCAAATATGACTGAAATCTGAAATTGTTTAAATGTAATAATACAGATTATATGAATGTAATGTTAGTGTAGTATATTGTTTTTGACAAATTCTATAACATAAAATTAATATATTTCACCTAAAAAAATATGAAAGAATATTTAAATAATTGCAAACCAATATTTCATTCATTATAAAATTGTAAGTTGATTTTTTATTTAATCAAGCAGTCTTCAATTTCAAAGGACTAAACACCTGCTGATCACTGCAAAACTTACATTTTACCTAAAACGGACAGCTGTTTCACTATATATGATTTAATATTTAAATACATATTTCAAACTATTTTCGAAAATAAAATACCTTTATTTTATCTTAACGGTAAAAATGTTGCAAAAATATAGCCTATGAGGGACAATGACCTTACATATCTCCGAGAAAGGTAGGTGTGATCTTGTTATGACAGCTAATCCATTTCACCCACTCCTCTTACAGTGAACAACGTTGCACTGTTTTACTTCCACTCCTTTGGGCGTATAACAATAATAAGCTTTTATTCTAAAGGATATGAAATGTATTATGTTCTCTAGAAATAAATGGAGAAAAGGCCATTTCATGAACAAAATGTTTTTGCCAGGCAATTGTCGGCGTGTTATGTAATATTGATTTTACAATGATGGTTTATCTAAAATATGGTAGCCAAATGGTGTGTTATATCATTGTTTACGGTAGTTGGCTAGTTTGTAGCTGCAGAGTTGTATATAGGGCAGTCTTTTAGCCACGCTCAGGGCTTGTTATTTGTAATTTTTTTTTTTATTTTTACCAATAACAGTAGTTTAACCATATATAACTTTCATTCCCGATCTTCAAACGGATTATACGAAAAAATGTATGTTGTTAAAACAACAATTATTAATATATAAATAAGGGGGATTATATTAATAAGGGCCACTGTATGTTTTTTTGGCTGAAAGTTTTTTCTTAGTAATCTAATAGCTAAAAACACATGTATATGGTAGTTTTTCATCGAAAAATCGGAAAAAATTAAAAAAAAATCTGGAAAAACAAAAAAAATATTTTTTCCTTAAATATAGCGATGTAGGTACTCAAATTTGAGGAGTTGTCCCTGATCAGGAATTCATAAGGTTTTTAAAATCCAAACATTATTAAGCCCGTTAACGCCTTTAAATGTGCGATTTCAGTAAAGTTATTTTGTATTAAGATAGAACTAGGTTGGGTATTTATAGGCTAGGTTTAAAGTTAGGTTTGGTTAGGTTATAAATTAATTAGGTAAACCCATAAATTTTTGAAGGGTTTTAACAAACTATGCTTCAAACTTAATTGTAGTAACTTATTGTACCATAACCATACTAAACCTACTATAACCTAACCAAACATAACATGACAAAAACATAAAAAAAAACATACACAATCTAAAATATCAAACATAACCTAACCAAACCTTATATGATATGACCTATCAATAACCAACCTAGCCCTATACTAATCAGAAACGTAACCTTACTGAAATCGGCACATTTCCGCCACTAACATACTTAATGGTTCGATTGTAAAAACTTTGTGATATTCGTGATTAACGGAAAACTACGCATAATTTTAGTACGCACAAACAGTATATTTTGAAGAAAAACATATTTTCCGTTTTTTTCCCATGTTTATAATTTTTTCGGGTTTTCCTCGACAAAAAAAAAAAAAATAATATTTGTTAATGTATCTACTATGTAAGAAACATTTGGCCAAAAAAAACGACAAGACCCCGTTTTATAACATTAAAAAAAATTTAAATGTATCATTCGAAAAATACCAATTTTTAAGAAATCAATAAAACCTCTATTATTAATAGTACACGTGTCATTTCTTGATTGGGCTTATTTACTGGATCACACCAAAAAAAAAAAACAAATTTTAATTTTTAAACCCCAAAAAAATTTAACTAAAAAAAAATTAAAATTTAACAAAAAATTTCAATTTAATTTTTCCAAAGTACTGGTGCATAATTTAAAGTGTAGTTTAATTTAAAAACATCCAGTTATTAATGAAAAGCAATAAAACCAGCTTAAATTAAATGCTGTAAACGGTAAATCTCATTACTCTGCAATGGCCTTTAAAACTATATTTTATGGTTCCGTTGCATTGATAGAATTTTAAAACATACATTTATGAAAAATTACTAAAATTTTTATATTTTTTAAAATTTCAAAAAAATAAAATTTAAAATATGAAAAACCCAAGTATACGCCAAAAAACCAGGTGAGAAAAATGCAGAAAGGGACTTAAAGGTGTAATTCACAATTCCCCATGGGGTTTCCCAAATAAAGGGAAAAATTCAACTTGGCGCCCGAAAACAAAGGGGGCTGGTTTATTTAAAAGTCTAAAATAACAAATTTGGGGAAAAAAAAATTATTTAAATTTCAAAATCCATACTTTAAAAAATGTAAAATGAAAAACCTCAAAAATTTTTTTTTATTTTTAATTTTTTTGGAAAAAACCACCCAAAAAGGGAAATTTTTAAAGTATCTTATCTATAAAAAAAATTTATTTTTTTTTAAACTAGCCTATATAGGGGAAATTGGCAAATTTTGTAGTAGAAAATCAAAAGAAATTAAAATATTTAAATTTTAAAATTTTTCCTTTGGGCCCTTTAAAAGGAAGGGTTTTCCACTTTTTATTTTGACTCGTCGCAAATTTTTAAAAAGTATAAACAAAGAATATTTTCATAGTGATATGTTAATTTAAAAGGGAAAGCACAAAATGTTTCCCCCAAAATTAAAAGCATATGTTTTTTTTTTTTAACCCCAACAGTTTTTTTTTAAAATTTAAAATCATCTTAAAGAAAAAAATGTATATTTCACTTTTTATCTCTAATAATAACTATTTTTTTAAACTTTTTAATTTTATATAAGTTAATAAAAATTTAAAAATTTTTTAGTACGGGTTTTTTTTTAATCAAAAAAACCCATCAAAAAAACTATTCAGTACGATTACAAATACTAGTTTGTTCATTTATAGTAGCTTACTTCACATTGTATGGTATTTTTTTTGGGTTAACCTAAGGTTTTCCCGTTTTGTACTGCTGAAGCAATGGAGGGGTTAAAAAAGGCCCCAATCTGAGAATAAAACCCCTTTGCAACGGTGAGGGGGGGCCACCGCCCTTAGGTCAAATTTGTTATTTTTGGTTAAAAATGAATTATTAAAGTATCGGGTATAGAGAAACTAAGTTTTTTTTTCTTATTTTTGTAAATTAGGTCCTAAAAAAATAAAAAATTTATTACATTTTTTTAAACCTTTCCCCCGGGGGTTTTTAAAAAATGCCTGTTGTGTTTCATACAGAAAGGATAAATAAAATTTTAATGGGCCCAAACATGAAATGGGGGAAAAATTATTTTGGCCCCGTAACCGGAAAAACATTTAAAATTTTTCCCGGAAAACAAAAAGCCCGGGGAAAAGGAAAATAAATCCCCCATTTTAAAAAAATAACCCAGGGTGTACCCCCTCCCCCCAACAAAACCTAATTGGAAAAAATTTTAAAAAAGAATTTCTTGAATAAATAATACTGCCCCCAAAAATATTTTTAAAAACCCCAAAGTCAAAAAAAAACGGCTTTTTAAATTTTTTTTTGGGAAAAAATTTTTTAAAATTTACGTTTTTAACAAAATACGGAACAAAAAGGGTGCCCCGTTTCTTAAAAAAACCCTTTCAGAAAAAGACCCCCCCCAAGGAAATTCATGGAAAAATTTTAACAAAAAAAAATCTTTAAATATAAAAAAATTAATAAAAAAAAAAACCATAATAAAAAGAAAAATTAAAATTGTTTAAGTTTATAAACAGTATTTTAACCACAATATTTTAAATTTTAAATGTAAAAATGTCAAAGCAAGCGCCAAAAAAGGGGACACAAAACCCCAATTAACTGGGATAAGCCGTTCGGGCAGTTTGTAATTAAAGGGAGTGAAAAATTTAACAAACACTGATAAAAAAATTCCTATCCCAAAAAATTTCAATTAAAAATGTGAGTTTGTTTGGGGCCCCTATTTAGTTTTAAAGTTTAAAATTCGAAGGAAACTTAGATCTTTTCTACCCAAAAATTTGGGCATTAAAAAATAACCCCTTCATAACACTGGTTTTCCTTTTTAAAAAAAATTTTTTGCTTTTAAATAGAAAAATTAAAAAACCCAAAATTTTTAAAGGAAAAAACATTTAAAACTTAAATTTCAATATATATTCAAATATTAAAATTACTAAAATCCCTTTTTAACATTTTGTGTAGGGTTGAACCTTCTTTAATGAAAATTTTTAGCAGTGAAATTTACTTTTATACATGGGAAAATAAAGCATCCCAGTAACATTGTGGGGGCAGTGGGGAATTTAACGGCCCACTGTTTTAAATTTAGACTCAAAAAAAAGCAGTTCGAAAAAACAATTCACGGCATCGAAATCATCCCTGTAAAAACTTTTTAAAACCCTAAAAAATTTTTAAACCCATTTTTTCCATTTACACCCTTGGAAACACTAAGTTTTGTTAAAAGAAAACTTCTCACTTTTTTGATTTAAACAAAATTCAGTTTTCTTTTTCCCCAAAAATATTAGGTTTTTTAAAATTCAGCTCACTCTTCCTTTTTAAAAAAAAACGTTTTTAAATAACGAACCATTTTTTTACAATAAACTGCCAAAATTTGGACCAAAAGCTGGAAACAAACTGTAATAAATTTAAAAAAGACTTAAAATTATACAAACAGGAGGGAATTTTACAAACCGTTTTATTTTTTTAAATTTATACTTTTTAAAATTTTTTTTAAAAAGGAAACCCCTTGGTGCAAAAAACAAGTTTAAAAAAAATTTAAAAATATATGAAATTTAATTTTTAAAAATATAAGTTTTAAATACTGAAAATAAACTTTTTTTTCCCAAAAAACCCCACCCAAAAGTACGTATTTTTTTTAAAATCGGCTAAATAAATGTTTGAGGGTTTTTATTGGAGACTAGAAAATAATCTAAATTTTTGAAAGGGCCTATAAAGTTAGTATATATTACCATCCTATCCCTTAAAAAAAAAAATTTAATAATAAAAAAAATGAAAAAAAACAATTCCCTTCGAAGTAATGGGGGAGAATTAAAAAAGTTGTTTTGAACGGAAAACAAAACCCAATTACCAGAAGGGAAATCAAACGTCCCATTTAATTAAAATCGTGATTTTTAAATGAACGTTTAATCCCCAAACCAACCCCCTGCTCATTACATGTTACAACTACGGGACAGTTTGTTGGAATATAAACCCCCCCCTTCCCTGTTTTGAAAATCATCCCCTTGGGAAAAATTAAATTATAAACAAATTCCCCAATTTCCCCCCAGCAGTTATCATAATATCAAATATATTGTTTTCCCCCTTTATTATAAAGTTAATAGTAACAGCTTTTTGCACCCGAAAATATACTTCAAAGGGGGCGTCGACCCCAAAAAAGCCCGATGTTTTACAAAATCATCCAATGTTGTCCGTTTCCTTTTTGATAAACCCTTTTAATAAAAAAAGTGAAAGTCCGAGTGAAAAATCGATGGGCCCAGGGGTTACAATTTTAAGTATTAAAATTTTAAAAATAGGGAAAAATTTTAACAAATTTTTTACAAGAAAAATTAAATCCCCAAAATTTCATAGAATAATCAATAAAATTGCTGAAAATTTTTGAAAAAAGGGGGAAAAATTATACTTATTTTTTTTAAATACCCGAATGGTTAAAAAAAATTATCCCCAAACATTTCCCCTACAAAATTTTTTTCCCCCCCATAGCATACATAAACAAAAATTTTTTGTACAATTCCAAAATTTACATTGTCCCCACCCCAAAAAGTTTTTTGTACAAACCTTTAAAATTCTTCTCTACCCGCCTTTTTTTAAAATTTTTTTTTTTTATGAATTTTCATTTAAAAGTTAAATTTTTTTGAAGTTTTTGGCTTAGTGTAATATTTTGTTTTACGATTTATGCATTAATCTATGGTAAATAATTGAAAACAAAAAAAAAAAGTTTAAAAAATACCCCAAAAAAAACAACGTTAAAATTGTCAAATAAAGCCAAGTAAAAAGGGGAAAAAACCCAAAACAATAATAAAATTGTTAAAAAAATAAATTTTTTTTAAATAATAAAAGGGGGAAAAATATTTAGGGTAACATATTAATGGGTTGGGAAAAGTCCCATCAAGAAAAAAAAATTATAAAATTTAAAACCCTTTAGTTTAAATAAAATAAAAATACAAACTTTCACTTAAAAAACTAAGAGTTTTCTTTAAAAGATCAGGAGCCTTTTTAAAACTCTAAGACTTAAAAAAGAGGGTTGTGGCAAACGCGTTTTACATTATCCAAATTGGAAACAGTGGAATAGTTTTTGACCTAAAATTTTGGTAATGTGATGTGGCCTTGTTTTTTTTAAATAAAAAGTTAAAATTTTTTGTGGCAAGTTTCAATATTTAAAAAGGTGGGAAAAAACCCTAAATATTACATTTCAGGAAAAGAAAAAACGTTGAAGTACAAGGTGACATTTTTAAAAATTTCCTAAAAAATAGTTTTAAAAATTTTATCTTATGAGTACTTAACTTTTGATTTGGGCACCCTTAACCCCACGTTTTTAATTTTTACATTTTCCCCTCCCGAATTTTAATTTATAATCCCCGAGGTTCCTCAAAACGGTCCCAAAAAAAAATCTATGACTTTTAGTAAAAGTATAACTAATTTAGATGTGTAAAAGAATGTTTCACTTTACCCGATTAAAACCTGATTTTTCAGGCAGTTTTTATTTTAGTCACTGTTAAAATGACTAAGGCCACCGTTACTTTTTTTCAAAAACTATTTAAAAAATGGGTTTCAAAAAGCAAAAAGTATTTTTGGGGCCCAAAGATTTAATTTGGGGTTTCCCAAAAAAAGAATAATTTTTATCTACCTATCATGAAAAATTCAACGGAAAAATAAATTTTTAAACAACCCTAATTTCTCGTCTGATGATTACTTGTTGGCCCAAAAAATGGCCCCTC
>JAQJVL010005997.1:0-31683 GCA_035578905.1 Stictocephala bisonia | reverse complement strand
AGCGGACGCTATGTTGGTATTAGGACTGAGCATAGAAACTAAATAGTTGATAAGAAGTATATGGAAAAACACGGATAGTGAAAAAAACTCAAACACACGTAAAAAAAGAAAACAATAAAATATTAAATATATTTCAAAAAAATATGATCAAATATATTAACAACGTAATACTAAATTATTTCAACACGTATGATCAAGTAAAAAAAGCCGAATAATTCATTATTTTTTAATTAATTTTCATAATTTAGAGAATATTAAGTATAGATCGATTGGCTAATAAATTGTCTAAAAGAATCATTGCATATTTTTTGTCTCATAAGGTTATTTTGAACATAAGAATAACGTTAAAAATATAAATTAGGAGTAAAAATTGAAATATAACGTGAATTAGAATCAATGTTGGCAACACTGTGGAAATGCAGGGGTAAGTGTCTATGCGTCTATCTGCAGGGATAAGTCTATCCGTGTAAAACATGGCCGATTTTATAATTCAGAAGCACATATCCCTGCGCAGGGCTATGTGTCTATGCGTCAACTGCTGCAGGGCTATGTGCTTATACGTGTGTATATATATATATATATATATATATATATATATATATATATATATACATGGAATGAATCAAGAATGGTCTATATTCCCGGTTTCGCAGATAATCGTTTAACGTGGCCGAACGTGCAACTATACCGTCAGCCTCGAAATACCAAAGACATATTTTCTCGGGATGGATGGTAGGCTTTTGGGAGGCCTGGACCTCAAATTGGTTATGTTAGGTTAGGAAGTAAAAATGTTTGTTAACTAATTTAAGTAGTAATTTAATTAACATATGGTAAATAGTGTCCAATATAACAATCCTGTAACGTAACAAAAATATGTAAACAAGGAATCTTGAAAATTGTACTCTAAAAAATATTTTGTTTACTTCAGGTCAGAAATACAGGGGCGTTTCTTTTAAAACGCAAACCTATCTATTTACAAGTACAGAAAATGAAGGTTTAATATAATTACAAGTTCATAGGTTGGTAGCACTGGTACTTCTCTTTCCTTGGCTATCAGCTGATTT
This sequence comes from Stictocephala bisonia, assembly GCA_035578905.1. Classification (NCBI taxonomy): domain Eukaryota; kingdom Metazoa; phylum Arthropoda; class Insecta; order Hemiptera; family Membracidae; genus Stictocephala; species Stictocephala bisonia. The sequence goes on along the minus strand of JAQJVL010005997.1, from coordinate 30,619 downwards.
ACATTATTGTGTTGTTTGTTCACTTTAATTGAGTTTCGTTCAATGTTATTAAGTTGAGGTTAGAAACATGGTTTTGAGCAAAGACCAGTGTTTATTGCGGAGAAATGTTTAAAAAAATTTGTTTGTTTTGTGTCAAGATGCTTTCGAACAGTATACTGAACCCATTGTATTAACTATGTGTATTGTTAATTGTATATACAGTATTTGAAATTCAACCCATTTCAAATCATTGGTTGCGTTTTAAAAGAAACGCCCTGTAGTTCAGAGTCAAAATATCTCTCTTGAAAATGTAGTAATTTTTAATATTTTGAATAAACTGGATTTTTCCAAAGTCATAGGAAATGTATGGAGTAAGTTTGATTTGTTTTAATTTGCTTGTGCTACTTCCTTTGTTAGGTATAAATGTTGTTTTGAGGTTAAGTATAAAGTAATAAACAACTGTAAAACCAAGGAATATTTTCATTCTTATAGTCATTTTCGAATTAAAGAAGAGGAATAAAAATGTCACAGACTGGACACAGTAATTACAAAAGAAAGCGTTTTGAATCAAACACAAATATGCGAGTATATAATAACAAACATACCTGTTATAAAAGTGGTCACTGTGTCAGGGCTAAAAATCCAACAATGCACACACAGAAAACTCAACAAAGGTAAAACAAAACACGAAAACTCACATTTAAACACTAGACACAACACAACACACACGCACAGAACACAAATCTAACAACACAACTCTAATGGAATGAGTGACGAAGAAAGATGAACGAGTGTACACTAGCGCCGACAAACTCAAGTGGCGATCTTACGCACTAGAGGTCAGCTGATAACATTTTATGGGCAGATAACAGGACTACAAGTCACTGATAGGCCCATGATTTAAGATTTCAGTCGACTTGATATTAATAGTGGTCGATATGCTAGTTAACCAATTCGCAACTATTTTGTACAAATGCAACTCTGTGTATGAATGGATTAGCCTATTTGTGAATAATACCGTAACCGGAAGAGACAACCAACTCGAATTTACATTATTATCTCTTTTTTTATTAATCATGTTCTTATCAATTTTAAGTTGGATTTGAACAAACGTGATCAGAAAACGGAGAGCAAAGCTCTACACTCACATTTACATGATGAACGAAAATAGAATTACAAAGAATATTTTCTACTTATATTATTAATTACATCAGGGAAACTGATAAAGAATAGTTTAAAGACGTTCAAAATTACATACAGTACAACAGATTGGAATTAAGGATCTTGAAAACATAACTGAATGCAAACACATAATCATTTATCAACATGAAATTTGAAGTCGCTAAACAAACGCTACCAAAAATATGGACCGAAGAAATGAAAAAATCTCGAAAAATTAAAACGTTTTGGGAAGAGAAAAGGAAAAATGAAAATATAATCATCAAGATCAACTTCAATCGCTCTCATTAGTAAAAATATATGTATTGCTTATATAATATATTTATTGTTAATAGTAATAGCGTACTGTTTGTTGTCAGCTAATATTTGTTAATTTTGAAAAATTTAAAAGTAGTGATATATATTTATAAAAAATTCCAAAAGTCATGTGATATTCAATAAAAATATAGAGTGATCTGACACAAAGCTAAATCCAACCCATCGAGCCTTACTGATTCTATTTATGCTAGCTAATCCCTCCTTAAAACAGCGCATGGGGTACTCTGTAACTATGTGATCCGTTGTTTGCATGACTCACCACAATCACATGACTGATCTAGTGTCAATCCACATCTATATTTCCGGTAGTTACATCTGCTCTGCTCACGCCAGTTCGGAAACGATTCAAAAGTTTCCGTTCCAACGCGGGAGGGTCATCCGATCTACAGGTATTGACGGATCTATAATATAGAACTTATTTCGTCCATTAAAATTGTTCCACGTCTGAAACATTTATATAGGTTGAGGATATTGCTTTAGCTTATCAACACGCGGACTTCAGTGCTACTGAAGAAACACTAACAAGTGACCTTGCGAATCTCGAAAAATATTTTATAACCTGGAAGCTAAATCTTAATACATCAAACAAGTGGCCTGCTTCCACCTAAGTAACCGCATATCTAATCAAAAATTAGCAATATATAATATTCATTAAAAATAGTAAACATATTAAGTAAAATCAAACAAAATAAACGTAAATTGTTTAAATTTCATTCCACTTATTAATTTAAAAATTATAAGAGCTGAGAATGCACATGTGTTCTAGTAACATTGTTGACTCTGGAACAGCAGGTTCTTTGCATGTGCCTTACTTGGCGCGATATTTAATTTCTTTAAATTCTTTATTGAACATAAGAATCAGGTACATCCCTTGCAACTACCAGATATTATATGATAAGTGATTATTAACAAATATGTAAATATATAAGTTAATAATTTATCTTTTTACGAAATTCTATTTACCATATTATCGTGGTCCTTATGTAATAGGGCCTCCTTTTTATTTTTTAAATCGCTATGCAAAGATATTATTCGTTATAAGAGGTGTTAGGTTGGTATATTGCATGTATGTGAGTGGGATTGGCATTACTGTGACATCTATTCTGTTAACAAAATTGTTAAATCTAAAAATCCAGAAAAATTAAAAGACTTTATAAACTTGAACTGGAAGCAGCATGTACTAGAATTAAGATCTATAGTTGAATATGTTATACGTATATTTTATTTTCTACGAAATCTTTGTGACGGTAGTGTTTTAAGAATGTTATATTTTTCACTTGTTCATAGCAGACTTGAATACGGAATTACTTGTTGGGGGGGAACTTATCTTTCAAATTTAAAATCCCTTTACAATATTCAAAAGAAGTTTATTAGAATCATATCCAAGAAAGCTAAAAGGGAACCGTCTTTTCCTTTATTCACGATTTTGAGAATTTTACCTTTGAGATATTTATACGTGTACAAGGTATTACAAGTTTTCTTCGTTAGAAGTAAGGGGCATAAAAATAATTTGTATAAATTTAAGTTGAGAAATGCCAGCGACCTGGATATTCCAAAACCAGCTACAACTTTTTTCACAAAATCTTTTGCATTTCTAGCACCTTATATGTTTAATCAACTGCCAATGGAAATTAAAAGCATCAGTAACTCTCACTTATTCGTTAAATTATTGAGAAGTTGGTTACTTACAAAAAACATGGTTGAAGACATTTTAAATGTTCAATAATGTCTTTCAATTTTTCTTGTATTTATTTTATTATTTTATATAGGCTCTGAGTCACATTAGTTTTACTCACAATTTATTTTATTGTATAGTACAGTACGCTTTTGGAAGCTCTTTTTTCTATGTTGGTATTTTTATTTTTAGCCACTTTTTGAATTTGTATCTCACTTAGACCTCCTATCAGGCTTATGCCTTGGAGGTTTTTCCTTTTATTTTCTCAAACGTAACTCATAACTGTGTAATTTCTTGTGTAGCAGGAATGCTTGTAAATGTTATTATATTTTTGTTATGTGTATAATTTTTGTAAAGTCAGAACTGGCATTTTCAAACCTGTTTTGTAAATATGTACCATATATGTAAGATGTTTTGAGAAAATAAAGATTATTATTATTATTATTCTAAGAATCCGATTGTCAAGATATAAATAAACCAGTATGAATTTCGAATGAGTGTTATGAGGGTAGATGAGCGAATATAGTCATTGTTACAAACCAAGGCTGACTATTCCTTAGAAAGTGTCATTGGTTAATATTAATTTGACAAATTAACGATATAATTCATTTTTAACAGTTTTCGATAAAGATGAAACGAGTTTTTATTCTAGATTACAAATACATACAATACAAAAACTAATCGTTCAAACATTGTTCAGCTTAAAATACTGAACATTTCAATACCATAATAATATGTAATCTTGTGTGTTTGCAATAATAAATTAGACAATTATTTTTACGCTTTTTGTAGCCAAACTTTTCAAAGAATGATCAACCTTGATTCAAAGTGGGTGTGTTTTTCTTTTACCAATGCATGACAAATGCCATATGGAAAAACAAGGCAATCTTGATAACTAATGGGCAGAGGGAGGGGAGATCATATTATATTGGTGGCCCCGGTTCCAATCCAACCCATAAACCCCCCATTCCTTGTTGTTCGCCCTTATCCAGTTATAGGACAGACACCGAACCACCCCTTTCAAATATCACCAGAAATCATTTCATGTGATAGTTGAAGAAATCATACCCAGCAAGACTGAATTCTTCTTCCTTTTACTATCTCAAATAATTAAAAAGTTGCTTAATTATATCAAACATACCTTCTATCCTGCTGCAATATACAGTATTTCAATTAAACATGATAGAACTGTATTTTACAAAATCTTATCCCTTGTATTATCCAACGACAAAAATTTAACCTCTCTAAGACATAGTCGATCTAAAAATCATAACACATTCAATCATACCTTGACGATGACCGTCATTATTCAAAAATACCATAGAGCTCTGTCGTACTGTATGAAATGATAAGTACAATTTGGTCCCCATAAATCTATGGTGTTCATTAAATTATAAACTGAATGACTAGAGAAATAATTCGTTCTATCGTGTCAAATATTTAGTTTTGTAGAACCAACACTAAACACAGTTTCGACGTTCCTAACGTTGTAAGATCTACTTGTTTGATTGAGAGTTTGAATGAAATAATATGATAGTATATGTAAGAGTATGTCATCTCATTGGAATGAATTGTTGGAGGAAGATGGAATGGGCTGTAATGAGATGGGATGAGACGGGTAGGGTGGAATGGAACGGTGTTAGGATGTATAGTATAGATCTTGAAAATTAAATATAATATCTTTGTAAAGATCTTGAAAATTAAACATAATATCTTTGTACAGTGTACAGACAACTTTATAGCCACATAGTCTTTTCTTATACAAAATAATAAACAACATTCTTCTCCAGTTAATAATTTTGCCGCGATCGAGCCTTCGACTCTCTATCTGGTGTTGACATTGGAACTGCTTGTAACTAGGTCGACTATCAGAAGATCGGTTGTCCTACGTCCGTCCGTCCCCAAACCATTGTGTGATTTGAACAGTCGTGGCAGTCGACTCTACTTCCCCGCTTGGCTACCAGGCAGCGCCAGTTTTCAGTAGCTGGCGCACGTGTTTTGCATTTGAACTTTACTTGAAAACTTTTTACGTCGACATTTTTTAACTTAAGTATTTCAAATGTTGCGTTCTTTACAGGATAAGTGTGGAGAGTGCCCCATGAGGCAGATTTTTCTGTTTTCTTTATTTAATATATATATATATATATATATATATATATATGTTTAGGATATATGCTTAGGGGGGTGGGAAAAATAACTTGCACTTTGGGGAATAGTAAAGGTATTTAAATATTTAATTTGTTTGTATATTGCTATTTATATGTACTATTTATTTTGGATATCTATTTGTTATTTGCTTGTTGTCAGTTGTTAAATGTTTATTTACAATGCTTGCTTGTTATCTATCATATTGTTAATTTAACACTAGTGCTACAATTTAATTGGATGTTTCTATCTGTTTTGTAGCAATACAAATTGTATAAATAAATAAATATATATTAAATTAGAGCAATAGTTATTGCTATATAAAAAATTAACCAAAACAGTTGGAGAAAATGCGACTCAGAAGACACTAGACAATTGTATTTATTCTCTTTCAAAAAAGCTCAAGTTTAAAATTTTACGTTAGCCTCATGGAGAATCAAATCCAATTTGATAAAGCATTGTAAAGTGTTTTAATGTTTTATAAGTCGTAAATACGTTAATTCATTTATATTTAAAACTCAATTATCTTTAAAACAATTCGAAGTTACATTGGTGCATGTAGGTGATCTTCGGGTGCTAGAAAGTGAGACAAAAGTGTTCTTGTTTTTGACTAAATTCCAGACATTCAAAATTTTATAAATTCAAAAATACTTGTAATTCAAATCAATTTTTCTAGCGTTTTACTCCCTATACTTCTTCATACTCTACGTTTCTCATTCCACTGAGGATACCATGAACTCCTAAGAAGGGAGACAAAGGCCCTTGGGTTATTAATTAACGTTATCTTGTAAGGTAAAGTCAGCATGATTTTGTAACTAGACTACATTCACTCATACATAAATATTCATAGTAGTCTATTTAAATCTGTATCTAGGTTGCCGTCTAAAGAATAAAATAGTGCCGTTGAAGGAAAGAATGTTAGTGCAACAACTGTTATTTACTTGGGGGATAAAACACAGTTGGTGATTTCTGGAAATGAAATAACGTGTGCAACAGATAAGATAATATTTAAGTTCTATTCTTAAAACATGGTTAAACAATAAAAGTAAAATAATAAATTATTATGATAACATAATATAAAACTTTAGAACAAAATTACAAGCTGTTCATTTCGTAGTGAACATGGTGACAAGCGTCAAGGTATCTTCAGGCGCGCCTTGGTTTCATAATTCATAATATATTGGCCTACATCGAACCTTCAGGATACTGTGAATTATTTTCGTACATGCGGGAGTTCAAATTAGTTTTCTATATAAAAGATAGAAAATAATATGGGAACACTTTTACAACTGTTGTATGGCTTCACTTGTAAAAGTTGAATTTTGTACATGATCATGGTTACAAAGAACACACATTTTGAAGCCATAGGCTACATTTCAACTGTTCAGGGGGACGGCTCACGAGGGGTTGAACGAAAATCTTCAACGTAAGCCTAAGTCGAGTTTTGTATCAAATGAAAGGTCTATTCAATATAAATTAATTACCGCAAACTGAACTTTGAAAGGTTTATCCTTTCTAGAGTAGCAGCCATTTAAATTTCTAAGTAACTAATTTGAAAATATTATTTCCCCACTATTTAACGGTTTCAAGTAAATTATTCTGATAAAAAATTATACTTTATGGAACACAATTATTAAAATAAATTAAATTATTTATGAAAAAATAACGTTGTTGTGAAAGTGTTTCCATATATTTTTCAACCCTGTATATAACTCATACGCCTATAAAAATCCTTGTACATTTCCCCTAATTTGTTTCTAATTGTCAGGGTTTAATTTACACTAAAATCTTATATCTAAAATAAGTTTTCGTCCTCTCGTAAGTACGTAAATAAAAGTATAAACAGTCGATTTGATACGTATTTATAACTCTACTAATTTTATTTACTTCGGGCGTTTCTTTTCAAAAGTAGAATGCACAACTTCAACGTTCCAGCCCACGTGCAAACTACGATTGGGTTTCGAGAATCCAAACAGTTACGTTTTTTGATAGGAGCCTCTTTATTCCAAACCAGATGGCCGCCCATCCATCCACTGTCGGGCTGAATTATTGACCTCAGTAAGTGCCTCTCTGTTCTACAACTCTCTACAAAGTGTTCTGATAACATTCACAATACTTGAGTTAATAATCTCATATTTCTTTCTCATGTTGACATGATTTTTGTTTATGTTGACATGATTTTTGTTTATGTTGACATGGTTTTTGTTTATGTTGACATGATTTTTGTTTATGTTGACATGATTTTTGTTTATGTTGACATGGTTTTTGTTTATGTTGACATGGTTTTTGTTTATGTTGACATGATTTTTGTTTATGTTGACATGATTTTTGTTTATGTTGACATGATTTTTGTTTATGTTGACATGGTTTTTGTTTATGTTGACATGGTTTTTGTCCAAAACAATAACACTGCAACACACGTAAGTGGTATTGGACCACCCACCCACCCCATACACGCACCGTGGTTTTGGACCACCCGCCCACCCCATACACGCACCGTGGTATTGGACCACCCGCCCACCCCATACACGCACCGTGGTTTTGGACCACCCGCCCACCCCATACACGCACCGTGGTTTTGTGGCATCTCAAAGTAATATTGACATATGGCTACTATAGATAGGCCGCTTAGAGTAAGGTACACTTAGAGTAAGCTTTCGGCGGGACAGTCCCGCTTTTTAGATTAGTGTCCCGCTGTCTCCAGATTTAACTCGGGGGACGCTATTATGTCCCGCTTTGGCAGGATAAAGATAAACGAATAAACGTTCCGCTTTAAATATTATCTAATATTACATCCCAAAATAAAATGTTCTTAACTGACTCTTTCACAATGTAAAAGCAACAAGGACATTGCATACACTTAAACATTTAAGCGTATTGTTTATTTGGTTCCTTGTAAAACTACACCTGCATCGGGGAATTTTGTAGTTTTGGATAGTTTGTAGTTTCGCGTAGCATAGGTTATCTTAGTGAGTGAGTTCGCTACTTTTTACCTTTGTATTGTTACGGGAGTGACCTAGGGACCAGAGAGAGAAAGATAGAGAGAGTGAGTTTGAGACACTTTGGCACCACGGCTTTGTTTGTTTGTATAGTTGGAGTCATTATCGGAAATAAGTAAATAATTGTGCGTCTTTGTGTGTATTCTAGTTTCTTCTGTGTACACAATGAGAACGTTCCAGGACCTTCTATTTGATATTAGAATGTTCTAGTAATCTAGTATATTCCAAGTAGACATATCAGCCGTTTCTGTTTACATTCTAGTGTTTCATTAATTACTAATAGAAACTTCTAGAAGACTTGTAGTATATAAAAGGCTTCTGTTGTGTTAGTTTGAGTCAGTCTTAGTCGAGCAGTGTGACAGTCGTTATCTAGTCTGTGGAACAGTAAGAAAATTATTTCACAGTGTTAATGTGCCCAAGCGTGTTAGTAAATTTAACGCGGATTTAGAGAAGGAATTTAAGTTTATAAAGAAAACTAAAAGTGACTCTGATGTCCGATGTGAAGAGTGCAATGGAGAGTTTAGTGTTTCCCACGGCGGAAGGTCTGATATAACGAAACATATAAACAGTGACCGACACAAGAGAGCTCTTCAATCTGCATCTTCTTCAAAGGCAATAAGTACGTTTTTTTAAAATGAAAAAATTGGAGGGAAAGAAGCGGAAATTGCGGCAGCCGAAGGGACAATGTCTTACCATACTGTTTGCCACAACCATAGCTTCAGATCAACAGACTGTACTTCAAGGTTAGTGCAGAGGATTTTTGAGCCAAAATTCACTTGTGCTCGCACAAAAACAGAAGCAATAGTTGTCAATGTTCTCGCGCCATATGTAGACAATTCTACTAAATCAGAGCTGGAACAAACTAGATTTGTCTCAGTATATGTTGATGCATCAAATCACAAAGACATAAAATTGTTTGCTATATTGGTCCGATATTTTCACCCATCCACAGGTGTACAAGTGAAACTACTCGAACTTGAAGCTTTACCTGGAGGAACGTCAGAAATAATAACAAATTATTTAATCAGGGTTCTTCAAAATAAGAACATTACTGATAAAGTTGTGGGGTTTTGTTCAGACAACACAAAACACTAACTTTGGTGGGTCTGCTTGAAAGGGTATTCGAAATGTATATTACAAACTTAAAGACTCTTTGAATAAAGACATTATTGGCATTGGTTGTGCAGCCCATATAATTCACAATGCGATCCAAACAGCTGCAGATGAACTGCCCGTGGATATTGAAGCTATAATTGTGAAAGTATACACTCATTTTTATTTATATACAGTACGGGTAGAGAAGTTTCATGAATTTTTCGAGGAAGCCTCTGTACAATATCACAAACTCCTAGGCTACAGCAAAACAAGATGGCTTGCTTTGATGCCAACTGTGGAGCTAACCAAACAAAAGCTAATCTAAACAAAAAAAAACCTAACCATACCCACAAACGTAGCAAGACCAAACCTAATATATTCCAACTCAACTAACATGACCTACCCAAAACTAACTTAACCTAATGAAACCTAACAACATATGACCAAATCTATCATAGTATAACAAATCTTAGTTAACCTAACCTAATTATGCCCAACTTATACTAAAAAAAAACATAACCTAACTGAAACCAGCACTGAAACCAGCAGAGCCTTACCGAAATTCCACACAATCAGATATTTTTAAGAAAAAATAATGTCATTTTTTCCGCATAGGTTAGCCCATTTTATTTACGTGGTCAACATTTTAAAAAAATGTGGTCTTTTCAATAATTACCATATTTAGATCCGACAGTTTATTGTTTCTCTCCGACAATCGATGCAGAGTTGAAGTCGAATTACTTTGAATCGTTGACATCGATGATAGAGGCGTGTGATTATGTTGTATTCGATTATCGGCACACGGAACAGGAAACTTCGACCACAGACAATTAGATTTATCGTGCCCTGTTAATAACGTCATATCTCTCCAGGCAAAAACACCGATTCCGTTGTTCAATAAATAGAGATTCAACGTTTACAACCAAACCCTTCGGCTCAACATCTTTAACTGGCGTTTAACATAGTTGTCGATTAGTCAAATTACGCCCATAGAATTAAAACCGTACAACGAAAATGGTTTTAAACTATTAATTATTGGATTATTTGAAAATATTAGTATCATAAATTCTATCGATATGTTTTGTAAAAAAATGATTCGAAATGTTCGTGACCTGAAACAGCACATCAGCACATAGACCTAGAATAAAACATAAAATTAGTAATATAATATGCAACGTAAACTTCCACTTACACACAGTACTTTTAAACTAGCCTACTAAAAATAAACTATATTTTATTTTTCACTCATAATCAAAAATGTCTGCTACAGTAATTAGATATTCATCTTGAAATAGGACTGACTACATTTCTGATAAATATGGAATATAGCGGTCCCACCTAATTTTCACCATTTTTTCTAGCTAATAACAACACCACAAACATGAACCCACAGCAATGTTCCCACAAAAATACCGAAGTTTGAAAAAAAACAGAAAAAAGTGTTTACAATACAATAACCTATACTGTATAATTATTATTTATATTCTCCTCCTAAACACGAACATGGCATCAATTTCCTCCTACGACAAAGAGCAACTGAGATATGTAACAATAAGTTAGAATATGTTATGATAGGATAGGTTAGATTACTATAAGTAAGGTTAGGTTTTGTAAGTAATGTTAGGTTAGGTTAAGTAGGTTAATTAGTAAACTAATATTTTTGTACGTACATTTTATCCGTTAATACTGGGTAACTTATAATGAACAAAACCTAACCTAAAACAACCTAACCTAACTTAACCTAACTTAACTCTATCCTTTTTATTACATATTTTACTTCTTACTTGTCACATGAAGAAATTGATGTAATAATTTTCTTGTTAAGGTAGGAAAAATACATTGTTGTATTTATCCTTTTGGTGTACATTTTCTTTTTTATTTTTTGTGTCTAAAATCGATATTTTTGGAAGGTGTAATTCCTATGTATTTCGTGTTTGTGGGGTTGTAGGGTTAATATTGTCTAATTGAAAAAAAACCGTGAAAATGGGGTAAAATATTACAAATTATCATATTTTATTTTGCTTGTGTAACTGTGACCCAAATGAAAATGCTAAAGTAAAAATTCTCACTCCTCTCTTATCATTTCGCCTACGGCCTCGCCAGAATTCTTACACAGTATGACCATGAGTTTTGGTTTTTGGGGCAGTGGAGCCCATAAACATTGTCTTTTCTAAAAAGTTATGGTATATTAAGAGAAGAATACCTTGCATTTGATACCCCCCAAGGGAATATTAGTTTAACATTACCCAGTTTTGGGTTTTTTACCATATTTATTATGGTTGGATGGGGGGGGGGGGCAGAGCGAGGTACAAAAGCAGAACGAAGTCTGTGCCTAAGGTGTACTTATGGGAAAGGACTGCCGAGTGGAATGATGGTCCACTTGACAGCACTTCCCTCCGGTGTGGTCTGTGGGCATAGGGGTGTAATAAGATTATCCTAGTTTTAACAAAAGGAGAACGAAGTCCGAGTCTAAGGTGTAGTTAGGGGAGAGTCTGGGCACAGGGGTGTAAAAAGATTATCCTGGTTTAACAAAAGGAGAACGAAGTCTGTGTCTAAGGTGTAATTAGGGGAGAGAACTACCAAGTGGACTGATGGTCCACTTGTCAGCACTTCTCTCCGTTGTTGAGATATCATAGGTTGGAGGGCCGGGCTTAGGCCGGTCACACACCTAGACACATCAGTCCTCCAGCTTGAGCTTCACCGCTACTCGGTATATATGTCGACCAGACGCGCACTTGGCCCGCCGAGAACTAAACTTCTTGTTGCCTCAGAATTTGTTTAAATATAGAAATAAATTAACATGATTTGGTCACAATATGTTGTTGATTGAACATCTACCATAATTACAGGAGTTCTTGAAGAAATCGCTTTTTAAAAAAGTTACTTGTATGTAAAAACAACATGTTAATTGGCTGTAGTGTTTTCTGTTCCACAAATTAGTCATTCAAACACCCATGCAACGGCCCCAAATTAAATAAATAGTCATTGTATGTATATAATCATTATTGGTAGGATAAATATTGAATATAGGGGTCCCATTTTCACGATTTCAATATCAACACCACGGACACGAAACTATTCGACGTAAATGCAGGTTTTTCATGATTAAATTGAAAAATAAAAAAAAAACATTTGTACACCTAAAACTAGCTATACAACAATAATATTATGTACTTTTCCTTCCTAAACACGAATATGACACCCAGTTCTTCCCACCAATATTACTAATTGAGCTATTTAACATAACAGGTTAGGTTAGGTTGTGTTAGGTTGGGTTATATTAGGTTGGTTATGAATTCACGTACTATTCAAATACTAACCTAACTGTCCCACTTTTTTGTTGAATGTCTCAGTTATTATTAGTTAGTTGTATGAATAGTTTCATGTCATATTCGTGTTCAGGAGGAAACAATACGTAAGATTAAAGTAATAAACGTAGTTTTTGGTATAAAAACATTTTCTTACATTCAATTTATTGTATGAAAAAATATGTATTTTCACTGGAATTATTTTACGTATTCGTATTGGGGTTGATATAGACTTGTTAAAACTGCGAAAATCGGGTTCGGACCCTTACGTTCCAAATAATCTAGTTATTGTTAATATATCAACATATTTATAATATCAACATATTATTTGAAGCTATAATTGTGAAAGTATACACTCATTTTTATTTATATACAGTACGGGTAGAGAAGTTTCAGGAATTTTGCGAGGAAGCCTCTGTACAATATCACAAACTCCTAGGCTACAGCAAAACAAGATGGCTTGCCTTCATGCCAGCTGTGGAGCGGTGCTCCAGCTCTTTGTGCTTCTCAAAGAGTACTTTTTGACCAACGAAAAGTGTCCTAGACTTATCAATGATTTTTTTGAGAACCCAGCTTCAGAACTTTGGTTAAATTTTATTCGTAGCCAGTCAGCGATTTTTCATGGTGCAGTACTGAAGGCAGAAGGTCAAAATATCAGTGCAGTTGAAGTTGCATTGATTTTAGCTGACTTGAGAGAGAAATATGTTGAGAGGAAGAACAGTTCGTTCCTTCCAATGTCAGATAAATCTTATCTGAAGAACAATGAGGAAGGGCTTGATAAAACTCCCATTTTAAATGCAATACAGGTGTTTTATGAGACATCTTAATGAATGGGCTTGACACTTTCGATCCTTGGAAACCCTGTCTATGTTTAGTTTGAGAGAAACACCAGCATTGGAGTCGGTGATAAACGGAGTAGAAGTGTTATCAAACTTGCTGAAATCAGTCATTATTGATGACAACAAACTGTTTGATGAAATAAACTGTCTAAAAAAATATGTCACAAATGAAAAGTTGTCAGAATGGTGTGAGCTGAAAACTTCGATCGACCAAAGATGGGTAGAGGTACTTCTCCATTTTGAACAAAAGAACATTCCATACGAAAACTTACGGTACATCGCTGAGTTTCTTCTGTGTCTGCCAGGAACTAATGCTCCAGTTGAACGAGTGTTTACTAACATGAACAATATATGGACTGAAAATAAATCTCAATTGAACGTTCCAACTTTAAGAGCAATGCTTATGCTGAAGTACAATGTTGGACTAACTTGTGATAAGTTTCATGACAAAATAAAAGGAGAACCAGCTCTCCTTATAGACATACATTCATCAAAAAAGTATGCCAATAAGTGAACGTGTAAGCTAGTGGACATACTGTACTCTTGTTTTTATATTGAAATGTGTTGAGATTGCATTGAAAATTTAAACTTTACCAATTTGCCAATTAACCTTTTTACAAGTCTGGTACAAAAGTAGGTGTTGGAAAGAACATGTTTCACAAACTTGTCTACAAAGTATTCTAATTATTCTCAGACAGTAAATTTCATTTAGTTGATTTTTCTGTGTAACTTACAATATTTTCAATTATTAAATGTGTATTTTTGTTTGTTTCATTATCAATAAATTAATTTAACTGATGTTCCGATTAGTGTAATTGTGTTACTTTTACTACTTGAACAGTCAAGTTTTTCCTATGCTTATTTCTGTGAATTTAAGTGCAAAAATAGATAAAATAATGAGTTTAGGACGTTTAGTTCTGTCAATTTTTGAAAATACCTTTAACATGGTTGGGGGGACCCCCTGACCCTCCTAATGTGTGTCCCGCTTTGAGGTCATTACAAATATGGTCAGCCTATTATAAATTGATCTAGCTGACACTTCATTGCAACTATTTGAACTCATCCACTTTTATTTATGCACATAATCGTAATTTCATATTTCAACATCAATGTAAAAAAAATAAATAATAAACTGAATACACGAGGAGAGTCCATATCATGTAGATGTCTAAAAAAGGGTTTTAGGACTATTGACGCTTTAAAAAATTGTCCTCTATGTACAATGGCTAGTAGCGATAATATTATTATATATTTTAGATTTTTCATGGATAATACGATCAATATATTGAAGTTCACATCACTGGGTTCTTTCAAAACAGGTTATAAGCTTCCTTATGATCATTAAAGAAAATAGAGTTTAAATTCGTTTTCATACTCATTACCAATACTAACGACAATCATAATTTTAGTTTATATTAGGCCTATTATGATGCTATGTATTACATATATACTACAAATTGAATAATAATTTATAACGTTATAAATTTACAGATTTTCAATATCTTATGTGCATGGTGATGTAATCAGTGTAGGTAGTCAGATTAGGTTAGGGTTTTCAGCACGTTCACCATGGGTTGTTAGGTAAGGTTAACATTTTACATACAAGAAAATTGGGGAAATGTATATTTTCTCTTAAATATGGCGTTATTAGTAGGGCCTATCTCAAATTGTGCTGAGTATTGTTCTTATGTTTTGTTAAGGTAGGTTTGGAATTGTGAGGTTAGGTTTCATTTTGTACGGTAAATACAATGTACCCTATAGTACCTATTCTACTAATTTACGATTGGTTAGGTTTGTAAGGTTAGGCTGGTTTTACTACATTAGTTTTTATTGGCCTAATCTAAAATAAAACTAACCAAACAAAAGCTAATCTAAACAAAAAAAAAAACCTAACCATACCCACAAACGTATCATGACCAAACCTAATATATTCCAACGCAACTAACATGACCTACCCAAAACTAACTTAACCTAATAAAACCTAACAACATATGACCAAATCTATCATAGTATAACAAAAACTTAGTTAACCTAACCTAATTATGCCCAACTTATACTAAAAAAACATAACCTAACTGAAACCAGCAGCGCCTTACCGAAATTCCACACAATCAGATATTTTTAAGAAAAAATAATGTCATTTTTTCCGCATAGGTTAGCCCATTTTATTTGCGTGGTCAACATTTTAAAAAAATGTGGTCTTTTCAATAATTACCATATTTAGATCCGACAGTTTATTGTTTCTCTCCGACAATCGATGCAGAGTTGAAGTCGAATTACTTTGAATCGTTGACATCGATGATAGAGGCGTGTGATTATGTTGTATTCGATTATCGGCACACGGAACAGGAAACTTCGACCACAGACAATTAGATTTATCGTGCCCTGTTAATAACGTCATATCTCTCCAGGCAAAAACACCGATTCCGTTGTTCAATAAATGGAGATTCAACGTTTACAACCAAACCCTTCAGCTCAACATCTTTAACTGGCGTTTAACATAGTTGTCGATTAGTCAAATTACGCCCATAGAATTAAAACCGTACAACGAAAATGGTTTTAAATGATTAATTATTGGATTATTTGAAAATATTAGTATCATAAATTCTATCGATATGTTTTGTAAAAAAATGATTCGAAATGTTCGTGATCTGAAACAGCACATCAGCACATAGACCTAGAATAAAACATAAAAATAGTAATATAATATGCAACGTAAACTTCCACTTACACACAGTACTTTTAAACTAGCCTACTAAAAATAAACTATATTTTATTTTTCACTCATAATCAAAAATGTCTGCTACAGTAATTAGATATTCATCTTGAAATAGGACTGACTACATTTCTGATAAATATGGAATATAGCGGTCCCACCTAATTTCACCATTTTTTCTAGCTAATAACAACCCCACAAACATGAACCCACAGCAATGTTCCCACAAAAATACCGAAGTTTGAAAAAAAACAGAAAACGTTTTTACAGTACAATAACCTATACTGTATAATTATTATTTATATTCTCCTCCTAAACACGAACATGGTATCCATTTCCTCCTACGACAAAGAGCAACTTAGATATGTAACAATAAGTTAGAATAGGTTATGATAGGATAGGTTAGATTACTGTAAGTAAGGTTAGGTTTTGTAAGTAATGTTAGGTTAGGTTAGGCAGGTTAATTAGTAAACTAATATTTTTGTACGTACATTTTATCCGTTAATACTGGGTAACTTATAATGAACAAAACCTAACCTAAAACAACCTAACCTATCTTAACCTAACTTAACTCTATCCTTTTTATTACATATTTTACTTCTTACTTGTCATATGAAGAAATTGATGTAATAATTTTCTTGTTAAGGTAGGAAAAATAAATTGTTGTATTTATCCTTTTGGTGTACAACATTTTCTTTTTTATTTTTTGTGTCTAAGATCGATATTTTTGGAAGGTGTAATTCCTATGTATTTCGTATTTGTGGGGTTGTAGGGTTAATATTGTCTAATTGAAAAAAAACCGTGAAAATGGGGTAAAATATTACAAATTTATCATATTTTATTTTGCTTGTGTAACTGTGTCCCAAATGAAAATGCTAAAGTGAAAATGGGTGGAAATTCTCACTCCTCTCTTATCATTTCGCCTACGGCCTCGCCAGAATTCTTACACAGTATGACCATGAGTTTTGGTTTTTGGGGCAGTGGAGCCCATAAACATTGTCTTTTCTAAAAAGTTATGGTATATTAAGAGAAGAATACCTTGCATTTGATACCCCCCAAGGGAATATTAGTTTAACATTACCCAGTTTTCGGTTTTTGACCATATTTATTATGGTTGGATGGGGGGAGGGGGCAGAGCGAGGTACCAAAGCAGAACGAAGTCTGTGCCTAAGGTGTACTTATGGGAAAGGACTGCCGAGTGGAATGATGGTCCACTTGACAGCACTTCCCTCCGGTGTGGTCTGTGGGCACAGGGGTGTAATAAGATTATCCTAGTTTTAACAAAAGGAGAACGAAGTCCGAGTCTAAGGTGTAGTTAGGGGAGAGTCTGGGCACAGGGGTGTAAAAAGATTATCCTGGTTTAACAAAAGGAGAACGAAGTCTGTGTCTAAGGTGTAATTAGGGGAGAGAACTACCAAGTGGACTGATGGTCCACTTGTCAGCACTTCTCTCCGTTGTTGAGATATCATAGGTAGGAGGGCCGGGCTTAGGCCGGTCACACACCTAGACACATCGGTCCTCCTGCTAGCGCTTCACCGCTACTCGGTATATATGTCGACCAGACGCGCACTTGGCCCGCCGAGAACTAAACTTCTTGTTGCCTCAGAATTTGTTTAAATATAGAAATAAATTAACATGATTTGGTCACAATATGTTGTTGATTGAACATCTACCATAATTACAGGAGTTCTTGAAGAAATCGCTTTTTAAAAAAGTTACTTGTATGTAAAAACAACATGTTAATTGGCTGTAGTGTTTTCTGTTCCACAAATTAGTCATTCAAACACCCATGCAACGGCCCCAAATTAAATAAATAGTCATTGTATGTATATAATCATTATTGGTAGGATAAATATTGAATATAGGGGTCCCATTTTCACGATTTCAATATCAACACCACGGACACGAAACTATTCGACGTAAATGCAGGTTTTTCATGATTAAACTGAAAAATGAAAAACAATTTTTTTTGTACACCTAAAACTAGCTATACAACAATAATATTATGTACTTTTTCCTCCTAAACACGAATATGACACACAGTTCTTCCCACCAATATTACTAATTGAGCTATTTAACATAACAGGTTAGGTTAGATTGTACTCTTGTTTTTATATTGAAATGTGTTGAGATTGCATTGAAAATTTAAACTTTTCCAATTTACCAATTAACCTTTTTACAAGTCTGGTAAAAGAAGATGTTTCACAAACTTGTCTATATAGTATTCCAATTATTCTCGGACAGTAAACTTAATTCAGTTGATTTTTCTGTGTAACTTACAATATTTTCAATTGTTAAATGTGTATTTTTGTTTGTTTCATTATCAATAAATTAATTTAACTGATGTTCCGATTAGTGTAATTGTGTTACTTTTACTACATGAACAGTCAAGTTTTTCCTATGCTTATTTCTGTGAATTTAAGTGCAAAAATAGATAAAATAATGAGTTTAGGACGTTTAGTTCTGTCAATTTTTGAAAATACCTTTAACATGGTTGGGGGGGACCCCTGACCCTCCTAATGTGTGTCCCGCTTTGAGGTCATTACAAATATGGTCGCCTTAGCTTAAAGTGTGACACAAGAATGCACCTTTGTGGTAGAGATGGATTGAGTAGTGAAATCGACGAAGATAAATTTTCTTCCTCCACTCTGTTATTTAATTTAACGCTGTGATGGCTACTACGCCGCGGGTTGACAGTGTAGTACCAAGCCCTACCCACGTCATTAGTAGCAGCAACCACTGATTGGTTTTATTAACACTTAGAAATCAAGCTTAAATTGATTAAATTACATCACACAGGTGAAACCAGATTTTCAAATTACTGTATACCTAAATAGAGAAAGTAGACTTTATTTATAGAATGATTTATTCACATCTTTTAGGATTACAATATTATAATTATTAATATTTGAGGACACAGAAAAGACTGAGAGGTTTTCTCATTACGTTTGCTAACTTTTTCAATAATTTCAGTAAAATATGTTATTCCCACCGCACTCCTGACAGATTATCAGCAGTGGGATTTGCCAGTTCTGGGACAACAACGAATTAGGCAGTGACTTCATGGATTTGTGTGACGTGGATTGTAACGTAGTTGGTGACATGGTTGTGATTGGATGCAATAGTAATATACATAAATGTTTTAACATAGCAAGATGTATCAGTTTTATTGATTTAAACACTGATTTTTTTCAGAGAATCGTTGAAAGCATTTAAGGTCTAAAAGAAACCTACATACTATCGAACAAGACACTTCCTCCCTAGCTAAAACACTATACTGTTCGTATGATGAAGTTTCTAATTTACCGCTCTGAATTCCCCCTCCCCCATAGTTTCAAAAATAGTATAGAGCCATTAATTGAGTATATCAACAACATCGTCAAACAAGTGCTTCACTACAAACAGCGATTGGACGACATATACAGAAATTGTATACTTAAGTGGAGCAGCTTCCTAATGTAAGCTCTATTTGCAGTATCAATTTCTTGGAAATGTAAATCAAAGTGTACAAGAAGATTATTGTTTGTATTTCTTGTTTAGTTAGTGTCATTTTTAATATCCATTACATGTATTGGTTATCATGGGAAAGAGGATTTTTTTATTTTTCAAGTCTTTTTTAAGAAATTTAAAAACTAGTCAATTTTATAAAGGTTTTGAGAAAACAACTCAAAAAAAGCATATGTGCTCTTTCCACTAACCATCCCATTATTTTGCTTTTATTTTTTGATATATTTAAAAAATATAACAAGAAATATACTATCATTAAAAAGTGCTACATATTACAAATCAAAAATAAATAATTTTTTTCGTATTTTGGTGAATTTAGGAACAGTAAAACTCTTCAGACGTTCTGTGTTTGAAGTTTATCGTAAACGGAAGTGATTAAAACAGTAACATTTCCTTACTCTCCTGTCTAATTATGGTGTACGTTGGTTGGATGGGTGAGGATGCTCGGTATATTATTATATATTTTCTAATAATAAATAAAACTTATGATTTGTTGGTATTGTTGGTTTTTTTCAAAAAACAATACACAAAGATAAGGATTTGTTTTACTGAAAATAATCAAAGCCTTGAATTCTAAAATATTTTCTTAATAAACTTAATCTCATTAGCTTAAATGTTATAAGAGGTTATTATTACCACATATAAGAAAGAAACAGAGGTTGATTTCTATAGCCACAGCGAAGTACTTCATAAATGGCAGTTAAAATATGTTACAACCAACGTACATCTTATACTTTTGTAGTAAAAATTACTGCGTTTATCCTAGATTATTCAGATGGTATAAAGGGAGGGCCTGACTAGGGATTAACCATGCCATCGACATGACTAACTAGAGAACTAAACACTCGACACACATTCAGCTCACTCTTAGATGTGACCTCTGTGTCTTTTTTCTCTGTGGTTGTGCAGTTCATTTATATGATAATAAAATACCATAATTTATTTTTTGTTTTTATAAATGAAAATTCCATCATTCCTATTTATTTAAGAATTAAGGAGCAAATATGAATATTTTGAACTAAGGTTTTACATTAAATAAGTATTTTTAGAAATACCATATTTACCAAGGTTTTGTTTGTAATAGGGTGTTTTAAGAATCAATGGGCATATATTTTCACTAACTGCGCGAAAATTCACTAACTAAAATAAGTTAAGTGTTATATTTAATGATTTATGTTATTTATTTGATTACGAGTACAAAACACTCTTAACTATACAATACATATATATAGTAGCTGTCCTCTTTATTCATTCATTCAGAGACCGTGATAGGAAACTCCCCGCTCCCCACCCCACCCCTCACAATAACAGCAGTATTGATGTCTCGACGTCTAATATGACTGGCCGATTTCTTATTTATAGCATCACCCAGTTGTTTGCGAGGCTACAAACAGTGGTGAAGTCTGACACTGTCACTAAGAAGTAGTCGATCAATGCTTGCAATTTTAATATAAATGGATGATGTTCAACCCTCAAGGCCATTTTATGGTTGATTGAATCCACACCTTCAATTCCCCGATAAATAAAATTTCACTAACTCCTTAATTAGAAAACTACTAATTTCATCGATCATGTAAGAATAACTATAATTGGGCCCGATAGTAAGTGACCTGCGTGTTATATTTAGCGCATGTACGAGTTTCATCAGTGGAGGGGATCGTTCCACCGCTGAGCTGCCTATTATTTCATGGGCGTGACTAACTTCCGTCTTCAATTTTTGAACTGGCGCAACAAATTATACTTAAAAAAATAACTTTAATGAACTTTACAAGTTTGTTTAGTTGCTATTTATTTTTTAGATATTATTATTAGTATTTTTGCTGTGTTTATCAATTACTATTTGCATATTTAATGATTTTATTTAATCATTTTAAGCTTGATTTGTTATTGTTAATAAAACCAACCAATGGTCACTGCTGCTCATGACGTAGTTGGTGGGGCTTGGCACTCTACTCTCAACCCGCGGCATAGTTGCAATGACAATACTAAATGGAATAACACACTAGAGGAAGAGAACTTCTGTTCCTCAATCCAACTACTACTCAATACATCTCTCTTGCAAAGGTGTGTTTTTAGGTCACTCTCTAAGTGGCATATCCATAGTAGCTATATGTTTCAATATACATTTTGAAAATAAATTTCAATGAAATCGGTCGAAAACTATACTGTAGTTATTTAGTGCGTTCAGCAGCTTTAAGTTAGATTATTTAAAGTTTAACCTAATTTAGCTTAATTTTATGAAGCTATTATACTCACTGTAAAGATGTGAAGAAAATAACGGTTTTAACAGGATTGTGTAACAGTTATATACCAGTAACAGTTCCACCGGTATTAGTTATTGTAGTTGTCACATCTCTGAATATAAGAAGTTAATATCAGTTTGGTCAATTATAAAAGTCGTTAAAATATGAATTTGACTAAGGTGTAATACGAGATAGTATGGTGTAACTTTAGCAGTGAGCGTTAAGAGGAAAAAATAGCTGTTTATCATTTACTTTGATACCTAAGTTGGCTTGAAGGTGTGAAATACCTTATGAAAGTGATAGATGAGAGTCAGCCCAAGTATTACAACTCATTGTAGGAACAATGCTACGTGCAATAACAATCTTTCCAACCCCCAGCTCTACGAGGGAGAAAAAAGGAATGTAATAATGAAACGGAATTGATTTGTAGATGTACTATTACTACACCCTGGGTGTAATCTCCCTCTTGTACTCCCATTTCCTTTTGACTCTCTTTGCCCTCTCCTGAGGTTGAAACTGGCATCGTAATGACTTTTCGTCATAAATTATATACATTTTTAAAATAATGACAAAAACAAATCAATTCTAATGTAATTGAACTGAATATGATATAAACGGTTTTTTACATCTTAAACTACAATTCTTATACAAGGTGTAAAATAAGTCCTGATACTACTTAAGAGTCTGCAGAGGCTGTCAGAGGCTGTCGGCCATATTGGTTTTAATCCCATAAGAACAATGTTATTTTCTAAGCGGACATACGATCACTTGTATCCAAGCTAAACAGTTATTTTTAAACATATTTTCCACCAACAAATTGCCTTTTATCAAGAATGAAATTGTGCGTTGGAATTGCTTTGTGAATCCCTAATTAGTTTTATAGAAAAAAATATAAAAAATCGTTAGTTTGAAGTTTTTATTTTAACCTGTTTTTCAAAACTAGGCGTATGTATTCAAAATAGCAAAATCAAACACAATGAGCAATATGACGTTTACACCTCATACACAACTTTTAGTCAATACATTAAGAAGAAACAAGGATTCGCAAATAATATTTTTGTTATAGGATTAAAACCAACATGGCCGACAGCCTCTGCAGACTCCTGACATTTTCTCAACTGTCCCACATAAAATAGTAACACTCATATAAACATGATCTAAAATTCTACTTTTTGCCGTAACTGAACAATTTATACAACTTTTGGGAGGCGGCCCGCTTGGAGTCTAAAGAAAATTTGTAATACAATGATATGTTAATATGGATATAAAATTGAATGTCTTTATGATTAGAACACAATGCCACAATCTGTACCTCTCTTGAACAACCGGGTCAAATATGGCAGCCGTTTGAAATTCAACAACTATCACAGATTGATTCGCTGCCATTTTTCAGTGAATAGCCCTTTTGACATTAGATTTGCTGAATTATGCTCTAATAATACGCGCATTTAACCTGATGTAAATTTAACATTTGACTTAATAATAAAATGTCTTCTTACTCCTAGTGGACCAATCACCGGAACTGCAGCAGCCACTTGATGTGTCTTAGGGTAAAAACAGACAGACAGCGTAGCGTGTCCGAGCGCAATGTAGTCCAATACACACAGAGAGCGCAGCGTAGCGCATTGCAGGTTGTAGACAGTCACGAAGTACATCACATCAGTATAGAGGATGGCTCTATCGAAAGCGATTCGTATTAGTCTTTGCGAAGATACCTTAAGGTGGCAGTTTTTGCTCAATAGAAGAAGTGTCTGGGTGCATGAAGTGTGTATGGGTAGGGACAAACATGGTGAATATCACCACTTATTTCCCGTTGTACCGGGTCGTTTTGACCGGTACATTTCTTTTTTCGTCGTAGTCTGCCGGGCTGCCTGAGACCTCTTGTGCCCAGCGATTCGCGTAATTTGGTGGCCGTTGGCTTGGACTCGGTCGTTCCGTGTTCCAGCCTTCGTCTGTCGGGTTGGCCATCATTTGGTTTGTTCTACGCCAGCGTTAAAGACAATGATAGGCTAGAGGCTCCAAAACGTAAGTGTTCTTTTGTAATTTCTAATATCTAATCACCCTTTTGGTGAAAATACTTTTGTTTAAATAATTTTCATCGGGCTTACTTGTGTTTTCAGGGTTTTGTCTAATTTATATTCTTTGTCTGTTTGTTAACCTAGGTTCGAGCCACGTGCTCAATGTTACATTTTTAGCATTAATTGCTTTTTATATCTGGCTGTATAATTAATAGTAGTTCTGTATAATGTTTTGTTGAGCCTTTTTCAGTGGGAGTTACCGATTTACCATCTTTTTGTTAATTGACAATACCTAGCCTATCTTTAGTTTGATTTTCATGTTATAACATTTTGCTCCTGTATCTATAGCCTAGTTTTCAGTTTGTCCTTTTTTGTTCCATACGTCTTTTATATTTTGTTAAATTGTAATTTGGTTTAAATTATTCATAGCCTAAAGTTAATCTTTCACTGTCTTGTTTGCTCCACTCATGTTCTTGTTTGTATCTTCATGTTCAGTTTTGCGAAATCATGCACCCTTATATTTAGTTGTTATGTGTAATATTTTTGTTGTTGTGGCTGGACTGTTTTTAATGTGCTGTGGTGAAAAAAACAAAAAAAACAAAAAAAATTGAAGCGTGCTGGGCCCATAACCCAGAGGTCCGTGGATCGTAACCACGCTCTGCTACCAATTGAGACCCATCCCCCCCCCCAAGCTGCAAAGCGTGCCAACTGGAGGATGGCTCAAAACAAGTCAAACGATGGGATCACGGGCGGCAGTTGGAGGGTCCAAATAAAACTCGACAGCTGAGCAAAACTAAATTTATTACCAAGAAAGCAAAACTGGCTGGCAGAAGGCCACAATATAAATTCGCACTTAAATCAATAATAATAAACCCTAAAATTAACAAGATAATACACAAAAGCTACAAAAACAACAAACTCAACAAATACCAAAATTACCAATTAACAACTACATGGCCTATCTGCAGCCTAGCCAGAGACACCCAAAACGTAAGACAAAAATTTATTAACAAATTTAAAAGGTGACAAAATTTAGAAACAAATTTGATAACCTAAAATAACCCGGCAATTTAGCCCCACCATCCCATAACAATTGAGACCCATCCCCCCCCCCCCAAAGCTGCAAAGCGTGCCAACTGGAGGATGGCTCAAAACAAGTCAAACGATGGGATCACGGGCGGCAGTTGGAGGGTCCAAATAAAACTCGGCAGCTGAGCAAAACTAAATTTATTACCAAGAAAGCAAAACTGGCTGGCAGAAGGCCACAATATAAATTCGCACTTAAATCAATAATAATAGACCCTAAAATTAACAAGATAATACACAAAAGCTACAAAAACAACAAACTCAACAAATACCAAAATTACCAATTAACAACTACATGGCCTATCTGCAGCCTAGCCAGAGACACCCAAAACGTAAGACAAAAATTTATTAACAAATTTAAAAGGTGACAAAATTTAGAAACAATTTTGATAACCTCAAATAACTCGGCAATTTAGCCCCACCATCCCATAATTCCACCGAGGCCAGGGAGTAAGCCGGAATCCCTGGGCAGCTCCGAATTAGAACAGTTGGTCATCTCCCCCCTGAGCAGGCGGAGGCCATTAGGAGGCTGTGTTTGCGGTTTCCTGATGTGCTTACGCCTGAGCTTGGGGTCACTTCTCTTCTGGAGTATGAGATCCACCTCACCGATTCTCAGCCTGTTAGGAGTCATCCGTACAAACTTGCTCCCCCAAAGATGGAGGTTATGAGGGCTATGATTGAAGATCTTCTGAGCAAGGGTGTGATTGAACCGTCTCGTTCCGCTTATGCCAGTCCAGCTTTTCTTGTGCCCAAGCCTAATGGTAAGTCTAGGCTTGTGATGGATTATCGGAGGCTCAACGCTAAGGTCGCTATTGACTCGGTACCTCTGCCTGATTTGCATTCTGCGTTTGATTGGTTCGGTAAGGCTAAGTTTTTCAGTGTTTTTGATTTGAAGCAGGCCTACCATCAGATTCCATTGAAGAAGGAATCACGGCCTATGACTAGCTTCTGTGTTCCCTGGAATCT
Source organism: Stictocephala bisonia (assembly GCA_035578905.1). Classification (NCBI taxonomy): domain Eukaryota; kingdom Metazoa; phylum Arthropoda; class Insecta; order Hemiptera; family Membracidae; genus Stictocephala; species Stictocephala bisonia. Next base: position 4,546 of record JAQJVL010005997.1, on the reverse strand, counting down.
CTATCAGTTCACTAGGGTTCCTATGGGTCTTGCTGTGGGTGCCCAGACTCTTACTCGTCTGCTTGATTCCATCTTCCATGATGTGAAATTCAAGTTTGTCTTCAATTACCTGGACGACCTTCTTGTCTACAGTGAGACGTTCGGGGAACACATGCAACATCTGGAGGAAGTTCTTAGTCGCCTTAAATCAGCTGGCCTTACCGTCAATCCAGAGAAAGTCACTTTTGCTCGTCCTGAGATTTCTTTTCTGGGTCATCTGATATCTTCTCGAGGCGTCTGCATTGATCCTGCGAGGACCCAGGGCATTCGGGATTTTCCTCCTCCCAGAGATGCCAAGGGGATTGCCCGTTTTGTGGGGATGGTGAATTTTTACCGTCGGTTCATCCCTAACGTGGCCGAGCTTGCTGCCCCGTTGAACGAGTTGCGAAAGAAAGGTGTCCCTTTTGTGTGGGGCCAAGCTCAGCAGACTGCCTTTGATGCTCTCAAGGAGGCTATCATGCAACCTCCTGTCCTGCGTATGCCTGATTTCAGCAGAGAATTTATTCTTCAGACTGATGCCTCCTCTTCCGCCATTGCTGCTGTTCTTTCTCAGGAGTTTGATGGGGTCAGGCAGCCCATCGCTTTTGCTTCGAGGACGTTGTCTCACCAGGAACAGAAAGCTTCTTCCATCTATGAGTTAGAGTGTCTGGCTGTTGTCTTTGGTACGGACAAGTTTCGGCGTTTCTTGGATCACGCTGAGTTCTTGCTGGAGACGGACAATCAGGCACTGTCTTGGCTTCTTGCCCATCTTAGACAGCTTGGGAAAATTGGTCGCTGGGTGGTCAAGATTTCTGCTTTTAAGTTCCGAGTCCAACATCTTAGGGGTACCCAGAATGTCATCGCGGATGCTCTTTCCCGCATGTATCATGAACCCAGTGATCCACCGACTGAGGCTGTTGCTCAGTGTGGTGCTGTTCTTCTGGATTTTCCTCTGGCTTTCGACGACCTACTGTCCCATCAGCAAAAAGATCCTGAGCTGTCAGTCATCTTAGGTGAGCTTCAAGAGGGAGGTGCCCACCCTCCCTATTTTCTGTCCAAAGGGGTACTCTGTTGCCGTCCTCGACAGAGGGGTGAAACCCGTGTAGTGCTGCCTAGTCATCTAGTACCGATGGTCTTTCAATATTATCACTCTTCCCTTGTGGGCGGTCATCTTGGCATTCATAAGACCATCACTAAGATTCGTAGGTACTTCATCTGGAAGGGCATGGACCGGGATGTTGCGGGCAGAGTGCGGGCTTGTCACCTGTGCTCTCTCAGCAAGCCTAGTCAGAATGCAAGGTTAGGGTTGTTATCTTCTGAGGTGGCCGAGCGTCCTTTTGAGAAGGTGTTCATCGACTACGTGGGTCCTTTTCCCCGTAGCAAGTCAGGTAGCTCCTACCTACTTGTTTGTGTGGATGCTTTCTCGAAGTTCGTTTGGCTTTTCCCACTTCGGAGTGCTACGGCTAAGCTCACCATCCGTGCTCTCCGGTCCCAACTCTTCCAGCACTTTGGTGTGCCTTCTACTCTTGTGTCCGACAACGGTAGCCAGTTTACCTCAGACGAGTTTCGTAGGTTCTGTTTTGGCAATGGTATCAGGCATGTGACTACCTCTCCTTATTACCCACAGCCCGTAATCATTATCGCCAACTCTGATTCATGCCACATTTGCGATAAGCCATTTACTAACCCGGAGGACTACAAAGTCCGGGATCATGATCACCTGACTGGAAAGTTTAGAGGTATTGCCCACAACACGTGTAACATGAAATTTCGCAAACCCCATTTCATACCCATCTTCATACATAACCTTAGCGGGTATGACACCCACCTTTTTATCAAGATGTTTGGACTAAATGATGAGACCATAAACGTAATTCCAAACAATGAAGAGAGATACATTTCTTACACCGTTGAGATAGAGGGAGGAGTCAAACTTCGATTCCTAGATTCGTTTCGATTCATGTCATTCAGCCTTGATGCTCTAGCAAAAAACCTAAGTCTTCACCAGTTCTACCACACCTCAAAATACTACTCTGGGGAGCAGCTCAAGCTTTTAGTAAAAAAGGGCGTATATCCGTACGATTTTATGGATTCTCTGGAAAAATACAAACTAACGTCACTTCCGCAACAGAAGGACTTTTCCAATAAACTCAACAAGACCGACGTCAGCGACCAAGATTACCAACATGCTCAAAATGTATGGGAGAAATTCAACGTACAGAACATGGAAGAATACACACTGCTCTACAACCAGACCGATGTACTTTTGCTCGCCGATATAGTAGAAAACTTTCGAAATGTGTGCATGACAACCTTCAAACTCGACCCGGCCTGGAATTTTACCGCTCCAGGCTTAGCATGGAGTGCCATGTTAAAGTCTACCAACATCGAACTCGAGCTACTAACTGATAATAAAATGAGGTTGATGATCTTGAAAGGAATTAGGGGTGGAGTATCCCAGTGCTCCAACCGGTATGCCCGAGCCAATAACCCGTACATGGATGATTACGATTCTAGCAAACCTACGATCTATCTAATGTACCTCGACGCCAACAATCTATACGGCTGGGCTATGGGTCAAAGCATGCCATATGCTAACTTTAAGTGGGTTGAAGAGCTCAATTCAATTGACGTCATGAAAATCCCCGATGAATCGGAGACAGGATACATTCTAGAAGTTGACCTGGAATACCCCCAGCATCTTCATGACATTCATGCAGATTATCCCCTGGCACCAGAGCAACGTATTCCCCCAGGCTCCAAAGAGAAAAAATTACTTCTTACTTTGTTTCACAAACGTAATTATGTTCTTCATTACCGAAACCTTAAACAATACATCTCACTCGGTATGAGGCTGGAAAAGATCCATAGAGCTGTGAGTTTTTCACAATGCAAATGGCTCAAATCCTACATAGACTTAAATACAGAAATGAGAACCAAAGCTGAAACCGAGTTTGAAAAAGAGTTTTTTAAACTTATGAATAACTCCGTATTTGGAAAAACTATGGAGAATATTCTCAACCGGGTTGACATCCGCCTAGCAACCAAAGACCAACAAGTAGACAAGTGGATGGCTCAGCCCAACTTTAAAACCAGGACGATTTTCACTGAACAGCTTGCCGCAGTTCACATGGGAAAGACACGCCTTACGTTCAACAAAGCCATTTACGTTGGAATGAGCATTTTGGATATTTCCAAGACGCTCATGTTTAACTTCCACTACAATGTTATCAAAAACCGCTACGGAGAAAAGGTTCAACTCCAGTATACCGATACTGATTCCCTCACCTACCTCATACAAACTGATAACGTATACAGCGACATGAAACAAATAATAGACCTATTCGACACCAGTGATTATCCAAACCCTAACCGGTACAACATGCCCAGAATAAACAAAAAGGTAATAGGGAAGTTTAAGGATGAACTGAGTGGACGAATAATGTTTGAACATGTGGGATTGCGCTCGAAAATGTACGCTAGCCGCTCGGAAAAGAAGAACAAAGATGATGATGGAGAAACAAAGAAAGCTAAAGGTGTAAAAAAGTGCGTGATAAAGGAAGACATCAACTTTGCTGATTACAAGGACTGCCTGGAAAAGTTTGCCCATCGGTACAGTACCTCGAATATCACCTTGGGAACATCAAGGAATTATAAGGAATGCGAGGTTTACAGATCAATGAATATGATACGGAGTTACCACCATGACTTATACAGCGTTGAGCTTAACAAAATCGCTCTCTCAGCCAAGGACGACAAAAGATTTATACTGATGGTGGTGTTCAAACGCTTCCATGGGGTCACTACTCTATCCCCAATGACACCATGCTCAATCTAGCCATCGAAGAAGCCTTATTGGTAGAGTAAGAAGACGGATGGGAGCACAGACGTGCAGGAGGTAGCAATAAGACGAAGGTCGGCTACCACTTTCCGCAGCGGGGAGGGGCTGTGGAATCCCGTAAGAGCAATGACTGCCAACACCCAATTGACCTTCAATAACCGGCAACGCCCAATTGACCTTCAGCGCCCAATAAATATTCCAGGTTGAATACCAGGTATAAATACACCTCACTCACAACGATCGTCAGTGTCCCAGAGGCTATCAACATGTACGGAGAATCCGACGCTACTTCTGAACAAGCACCCATCCTGGACGGTGACTGCAACCCAGTCGTCAATCTGAAATGGAGGGATCTCTACATGGACTTTATGTGGCGAGAAGATAACATCAGAAATAGATGGCATGCTCAACCACGTGACGAATACGAATGGAAATGGTTCGAAGAGGATATGAAGTTTATGATTGAAGTAAATCCAATAATTGAGGAGCATTGGAAGTCGATAAGTTCTGAACAGGATTATCTCCAGGCATACCTTGACACTGTGGATTGGATGGATCTAAAGATTTTTGTACGTGGAATCCATTACAACAGGGAATGTCGTAAGAGAAAACCTACAGATGTAGAAATGGAAAATCATACAGCGCAAGAAAAGAGACTGCGGGAAAAATTTCATTCTCTAGTCTCCT
>JAQJVL010005996.1:0-31699 GCA_035578905.1 Stictocephala bisonia | reverse complement strand
AAAGAACAGAGAATTAAGAGAAATATACACTCACCCAGATATAGTAGCATTAGTGAAAAGTAGAAGACTAAGGTGGGCTGGACATGTGTGGAGGCGAGAAAATACCTCCATTATTAATTATATTGAACGATCGAACCCAGACGGTAGAAGACCCCTTGGCAGGCCAAGACTTAGATGGAGAGATCAGGTCCTCAAAGATATTTACAAATTGGGAACTACACCTGAGGCAGCAAAGAACAGAGCAGAATGGAGAGGCATTGTTGGCGAGGCCAAAAACCAACTGGGGTTTCAATGGCCAAGGAGGTAAGGTAAGGTAAGATTCTTAAAATTAAAACCGCTTAGCTTAATTCAATCGATTAGGCATAGGAATAAATTAATAAAAAAGCAACCATTCAATACCTAACTAAAAAGAGAATTTCAAACATACAGATTGACGTTAAGTTATTCTATAAAACTAGCCAAAAGAAATTATTATTGTTCAAAAACAGATAATTCTGTCAAAAATGGCAGGAAAGAGTTAGAATAAAGACCAGTTTCCTATAAAAAAGCTCTTTCAAAATTCTATTGATATTAATGAACAACCATTAAGCAAACAGCTGACGATTTTAATTCATTTTTTGCAACAGTCGGGAAAAACTTGGCTAGTGCGGTGAATTTGGAAGGTGACTATAGGCTGACAAAGAATTTTACACTACATACTGTTACTGAACAGGATGTCTTGTGCCACGTTTCTTGTCTTTGTGGAGATTCTACCCCTGGTCATGATGGCATCCCTGCTAAAATCCTCATAGAAAATATTTTTATACTTTTAGAACCATTATTACATTGAGTCAATATTAACATTACTAATGGAAAATATTTCCTGACAACTTTAAAATCGCCCAGGTTATACCGCTTTATAAAGCTAATAACTTTACGGGCAAAAATAACTATCGGCCAATTTTACTACCGAGTGTGCTTTCTAAAATCTTAGAGAGAATAATGAAAGAACAATTAGTCTCATATTTACAGGATAACAATATTTTATCAGAGTGTCAGTATGGATTTAGGGAAGACAGGGTTGTGACAGAAGCTTTATTTGATATGAACAAAACAATTAATGATGTTATTTCTAGTAATAAACGGTCCATGCTAATTTTTCTTGATTTGCAAAAGGCATTCGATTCTGTAGACAGAGACAAATTGTTCACTAAATTAGAGAATATTGGTGTGCGGGGGAGCTGTCTGGCATGGTTTAAAAGTTATCTTTCTAATAGACTTCAAAGCGGCTCTATCTCTAACACGTTAAGTGATGTCCTACAAGTTAACTATGGCGTTGTCCAAGGCGGCACCCTCGGACCATTGTTATTTTTAATTTATATAAATAATATATCCAAATTGAAAATCAATGTGATGTGAAATTAACTCTGTTTGCAGATGATACTCTAATTTTTATTCAAGGAAATACTTGGAATAATGTCCGTTTAAAAGCATTACATGATTTGAAAAGTTAAAAAAGTGGCTCATTCAGAATGTATTATCTTTAAACGTATCTAAAACAAATTCAAACAAAAAATTAAACGTATGCCAATATTATTAAATGATACGACTGATTATCCTTTGCAAAATTTAATAATTCACAACTGTCCTTTTCCAATACGTGTTCATGTAAAGAAATTGAGAATGTAGGGAGCTATAAATATTTGGGGATCATTTTTGACTATCGTATGAAATGGGTACATCATGTAGAGTATTTGAAACAAGAAAATCTGTAAATATGTGAATGCATTTAGAAACCTCAGTGGTCTTCTATTTCAAGACTACTCCGTGCTAACTAAGTTAGTGTGCTTGTTTAATTTTCCTTAGACTCTATTAGTTTCCTTCAGAAGATCTGTAATCAGTTCTGATAGAGTCAGAAATTACTTACTTGTTACTTACTTTACTTGTTACTTGAAATCCTCCCACTGGAAGCGCAACTGCGCCATGGTCGTCATGTTATTGGCCTATTTTCTAATTATATTCTCCTCTGAGTGGCACCTCTCTAAAAGGCCATATCTGTATTCAGTGAAGGTTAACTCAGGTCTCAAATACTCTGACTAAAAAGTGTGATGTTAATTGTATTGTACGAGGCCATGTTTTGCATTGTTTTGATATTTATGTTAGTTTATTTCTTTAACTATTAATATTGGTCAATGACTGTGGGAAGAACTAAAAAAAATTACATTAAAAAAATGTACCCATCCTTAAGAAAGAGGACAAAACCCAGTGCAGTAATGACAGATACATATCTATCTTATGCTCATATTACAAAATATTATCTAAAATTATTTTAAATAGTCTATTTATTAGTCTTTATAGATAAAAATATAGAAGACAATCAATCAGGGTTTATCCAAGGACATTCAGGGCTGGATAAGATTTTGTTCCCTAATGAAATCTAAAGCAAAATACTGGGGAAACAATTACAGATATATTACAATATTTTTTATATTTTCATAAACTTATGACAGTATAAACAGGAAGAAACTCTATGAGCAAGTGGAGAGAATTAAACATTCCAACAAATAATTAGGTTGAAGGAAATGTGTATAAATCACTCCAGATCAAAAGTGAAAGCCAATGATGAAACACCAAAAAGCTTTAGTATCTATACAGGAGTCCGACAGAGTGATGGATTGTCACCTTTGTTATTTAATATAGTCATAGATGGTGCACTAAAGATTAAACAAGGACACGGTGGAATAATAATTGATGGTCTATTGCAGGGCCGGCTTGTCCATATAGGCAGACTAGGCGGCTGCCTAGGGTGCGCCAAAGCCTAGGGCGCAAAATTGAGATTTTTTTTATATACTTATTAGTTCAGCAACCTTGCTGTGGGAAGTGTGTGTAGCGAGCGCCGAGCGGAAAGCAAAGTGTTGTGTGTAGCAACCCCGCACTCACCTGTCACCCCGCCCCACCGCGTGACCTTCAACAAGTCAGTTCTTGAATCGCATTCGGTAAAGTTGGGTAGGGCGCTCTGCGCTGAGTTGTTTTGCATTGACAGTTCAGTGTGTAGTTGTTGTTTTTGTGCACTTTCCCAGTTAGTCAGTGAGTTGGACTGCTATAATTACAAAAACGAAAGAAGTTTGTCTTGACAGGTAAGTACGCTTTTGTTCATTATTGACTATCGGTAACTAAGCACTACTATTTCATAGTAAACTATACAAGAAGCGCCTTCTAAACCTGCTTCTTTCACTTAATGCACTACAAACCAACAATCACTACTAGGCCAGGCCTCTATGACAGTTTGGAGGTTATGTTTCTGTTTACAAAATCAACCAACCAATCACAGCCATTCGATTTCCTTCCCGGACAGTTAACCGTCCGGTAAGAAAATTTCCCGGACAGTTCCGGTAATCAGCTGTTTTCAGGACTAAATACACAAACAGGAAGTAAGTTAAAAGAGAGTAGTGTGGCGTAAAACTATTTTACACATAAAAAATATAAAAGCTCATTGATGCCGGTTCATTAAAACATGACAAGACACAAGACAATCAACTCAGCAACAGGTGATTAGGAACAACACAGAACACCAGTTGTAATGTTCAGCTGATTTTTACATGGAGTAAAAGATGTAACCCACAAGAAACAATAAATTACGTCTTGCTTCAATTTCAGCTGGAAATGACAAAAGATCTTATACCACACGTGATTGGTGGTTACGACCTTTTGTCAATATTATTAGTTTATCGTAAAAACTTGCCAAATGGTCGCATGCCACAAAATAAGTGGCTTACGACCTTATGCCTAAATTAATTTCTCTGATACTTATTTATTAGCTACATGGTCTAAAGGCATTCGGCCTTTTGCCTCTTTATAGTTTGAGGATTAAGTGGGTTACGTAAAAGATATCTGGAATTTCGGAAAATATTTTGTTTAAGTTTTCCACGTTTCACGTCATTTTAAACCAAAATAAAACTGTCTTATACATTTTCTAAAGAAGTATTTTTTTTTACAAAAAACTGTTTCAATTATAACAGACTGAGCCTGGTAATCTGTCTAGACTCCTGGAAATCTGTCTAGACTCCTGGAAATCTGTCTAGACTCCTGGAAATCTGTCTAGACTCCAGCTGATAAGCTTGTTTTCTACGAGTTTTCATGTGGTGACTTGAGCATCTTTGTTCCTCAATTTGATTATTATTAAATTCGGCGGTGGCGGTGGATGGCGAGGTGACTTTAGGTACAGTCTGACGCATGTTGCTTGGCGGCTGAAACACATGTCTATTGTCTGCCGTCTTCGACACTCGGGCACCAAGCTCAGTATTTAAATGTATAATATTGTACTACCTTTTTTTATCTCCGACCAACTGAGCTCGCTTATCAAAATTAATAAAAATAATTATAGTTGTGGAAAACATAAAATAGAAAGAAAAATAAATATTTATTTGAAAGTTAGTTTACTTTATCCATTGTTTTCAGATACGTGTATCATGTCAGGAAAACCTTCAGGCGCTTGGTTTAAGAAAAGAAGAAAGGAAAGAGAAGAATCAACAAAAAAAGCTAAAGGGTCTTTTGAAAAATACTTAACTAAACCAAATGACACATCTCTACTAAATGAGAAAACAGATAATGAATCACCATCTACTTCCAGAGATAAAAACCAGCTCCAGCCTCAAGAATGTCCTAATAATGATAATTTAGTTGAAATGGACATTACCGATGCTGATGCACCTAAGGAATTATCGCCGGAAAAATCAAGCCTTGGCACAGTTACGATTGATTATGCTGACCCAGCCTCTTGGGCCACTCTAAATATTAGTCGTAAAACGTTACTGACTATTTTAGTAGAACATGGACCTGATCAAATAAAAGGCAAATTTCCAAAAGGTAAGAATAACAAAAAATTTTCTGATTTCCATTACAGAAGAAGGCTTCCGAATGGAGAAGATGTATTCCGAGACTACCTTCAATATTCAAAATCTACCGACAAAGTCTTCTGTTTTTGTTGTAAGGTTTTTGGTGTAAATGTCTCTTCTTCACTTGGCCAAGGTGGTTGTAATGATTGGCACAATATTTCTGCCCTCCTTGAAACGCAGGAAACATCAAATTAACACCTACAAAACTTTGAGAAATGGAAAACCCTGAAGACAAATTTAAAACACAATTCAACGGTTGACAATGTTAATGAACAAAAATTGAAAGAAGAGGAAATTTACTGGCAGAATATTCTAGAACGGCTATTTGCTCTCGTCAAAACTCTTGGTTCCCAAAACTTAGCTTTTCGAGGTACAACAGAAAAATTAGTTGCCCATGACAACGGAAACTTTCTAAAAATTATTGAATATTTGGCCAAGTTTGACCCAATTATAAATGAGCATCTACGAAAAATCAAAAGTGACGAAAAAAGGCACACTCATTACTTAGGAAAAAATATACAAAATGAAATGATTGAAGTGTTAGCTAATGCCAAACATTCAGAGATTTTGTCTTCAGTTCAAAAAGCTAAAATACTTTTCCATAATTTTAGATTGTACCCCTACATTAGCCATATAGAGCAAGATGACAATGACGGTGTCTTGTCGATTTGTAACAACTTCCTCTTCCAACTACTTCTCTGCAAGCGTCAAAAGAAGAGGTCTAGTTGTGATCAAGTACTAGTGAAAGAACACTTTTGGGGGTTTATACCTCTAAAAGAAAGTACCGGCGAGTTCATGACAGAAGTAGTACTAGACAAGTTAAAAGACATGTCATTGCTAGTAGAGAATATGCGAGGGCAAGGTTATGACAACGGCAGCAACATGAGGGGAAAAGGAAGTGGAGTTCAAAAAAGAATTTTAGATGTCAACCCACGTGCGTTTTATGTGCCATGCTGCTCACACACTTTAAACCTTGTAGTCAACGATGCAGCTTCATGCTGTGTAGACGTTACTAGCTTTTTTGATGTAGTTCAACGAACATATATATTCTTTTCAGCATCAACTCGCCGATGGGAGATATTGCTTCGTCACGTCCCATCTTTGACACTGAAACCCTTAAGTGACACAAGATGGTCTAGCCGAATTGATGCACTAACACCTCTGCGGTACCAGTTATCTCATGTTTGTGATGCTTTGAAAGAGATTTCTAAAGACATTTCTCTAAGAGGATCGAGTGGCAGTATTGCGAAGGTAGAAGCACTTGGGTTACTTAAAAATATTTTCAAGTTTATTGTCGTACTTGTCACATGGCACAACATTTTGTTCCAAATAAACATTACCAGCAAGATATTGCAAGAAAAGGACTTGAGTTTACAGAGAGCAGTTAGTCACCTAAAAAAAACCGAAGAGTTTTTGGTCACAGCAAGAAGTGATTTGGAGTTCAAGAAAGTTTTGGTTGATGCTAATGAAGTAGCAGAAGAAATTGGAGTAGAACCAGTTTTTTGAGAAAGAGAAGGTCCGGATCCGGAAAAAGAAGAAAATGTTCGATTATGAATCAACAGATGAATTAGAAAGTGTTGCAGCTGACCCCTCAGAAAGATTCAAGATCAATTTTTACTATGCTGCTTTAGATACGGCTATTAGTTCGGTAAAAGAAAGATTTTCACAGTTAAATCAAGTATCTGATGTATTTGGATTTTTATACAACATTCCCGAACTTAAAAACAAGACTACATCAGAAGTTAAGTCTATTGTGTCAAAACCTGGAAAAATCACTAAGTATCAAAACTGCTGAAGATTTAAATGAATCAGACATTGCTGCTACAGGACTGTGTTCGGAACTAAGAGCTATTTCATATCATATTAAAGATTCAGTATCAAGCCCTGAGAGCGTCCTGAACTACATGTACAAACATAACCTTGAAAACGGTTGTGTAGCCCTACGTATTTTGCTTACGTTGCCACTATCTGTAGCTAGTGCTGAACGAAGTTTTTCTAAATTGAAAATGATTAAAACCTATCTGCGCAGTACAATGAGCCAGGAGAGAGAGACTTGTGGGTCTAGCGACAATATCCATTGAAAATGACTTAGCAAGACAGTTAGACTCAAAAGCCCTCATAACAGAATTTGCCAAACAGAAAGCTAGAAAAGTACCATTAGGACTTTAAATACTGTGAATAAGTTTATGAATATTAAATAACATGTGTTGTATATAAAGTTAACATTCGTTTTATTTACACATCCCATTCATTAATAAAAAAAGGGTTATATAAAGAAATGGTTATTATTAATAAAAACGGAAATATGTTTTTATACGTAAAAAAATCAGAAAAAGTTCTATTTCCGGCACTAAAGGGCGCCGAATTTTTTTTCAGCCTAGGGCGCCAAAAAACCTAGAGCCCTGGTCTATTGAAATTATCAATAGCATACGCTGATGATATACCTAAGTGGTCGAAAATAGAGAAACTCTAGATAATCTAATCACAACTCTGATAAGGGAGCAAAATGTGTTGGAGAAGAAGTTGTCCAATACATACTTACATGAAAGTGGCAAGAGAAGATAGAATAAATGAACAAGTCTAAAAGTAAATGATTTGTCTTTTGAAAATTTGACAGAATTGTTCGCCACAGGGCCCTCCGAGTCCCATTGCTAGGACTGATAGTGCCAGACACATACCACCATACTGTATCATTTCACTCATATGGTAAGGTATTTGAATCTCAAATCTATTCCCCCTTATAAAATTCCTTAATTTAGCCAACCCCCCAGCCAATTAATTAACTACTGAATGGAATTATTACCTGCCAGAAGCATATACCTTGTAAACTGATCTTTTAAATATTTTCCATCAGCACTCTCATTTCGGCAGTCTACGAGGTGATATTATCAAGCTGATTGTGACTCTGGATTTAAAATAGCCGCATGGCGCCACACAATCGGTCAAAATGGGTAAAGAATAAGGAAGAATAGAGATCTAAAGGCCTCTTCACATCAAACATATTAGTACTTTGACGACATTGCTGTAAGACGTCTTAACATGTTGCCTACCGGCCGACGCATATATGGATCTAACAAGCTACTGCTAGTGACCGAGATTAAAATGTTGGACTGCACTCGTGGACTGAGATTCATAGGATTGATATTACACAGCGACCAAGAAGTTTTAAAGATGAAATTGAATTAATTAACTTCCTAATTAATTAAAAATAAGTTAGTAATTGGCAACCTCTGTTTATTTTAATATTAGAGCACTTTTTTAAGACGACGCAAATGTGCGTCTCTGGTCTATAGCATTAATAATATTAAGTTACATACTGTTTTTAAAATTGACCAAACCTAACAAGTATGCATCAATTGCTAATTAGGTTGAGGTATAAAAATGAAAAATATTGAATTTTGTCAAAGATATTTTTTATTTGAATTAATTTGACATAAAATATATTTGATGTTCTTGTCATCAGTGATTGTACATGACTTATTATGATCCTGAAAGTCCTGAAAGCAGACTGGCATGCACAGTCCAAATGGCTTACCCTTTGAGTCTTTACAAGCAGAACAAATATAGAAAGTGTCAGTTCTCTTATTGTATTTTGCTCTACAAACATAGCACTTCACTCTCTTCTTTAACTTTTCTGGTAAATGAGATGCCATTTTAGAAACACCAGGACGAAGAGGATGAATGTGCTCGAAATGGATAAATTGTTTAATAATAAATTGTTGTATATTTAGTTGTTAATAATCATCTGGTTGTTTTTGGAATATTATTGTTTTGTGTTGTCATGGTGGGCAATTGTAAATAAGTGATAGAATGATTAAAAACTATGAAAAATGTTGTTCGAATTTCAGTTAGTTATATAATAATTTGGCGACGAGGATGGGATAATCAGGTAATTAGTTTTCTTTCAAGTTTTAGACCGTGTTTTTTTTTTTCATTTATAACTTTTGGTTTGGTAAATCCACCTACTTCAATTAAAAATCAAAAGTTACCTTGTTACTGGTACATTCAACTAGGGTAGGTGCTTACATTTCTTATGCAGAGTCAAAACATTATCAGTTCTTTGACACACCAATTTTCTTATATTAATTAGTAAATTCGAGGCTGCGACAACAGACAAATAAAACAGAGCAGAAATAAATGAGCCTACATTAGGTGCAATAAGTTTCGAGTAACTTTTGAAATGAGTCTAAGGAGGACGTTTAGATGCTGATAGGGAAAGACTGGAAAACGTTTTGCTCTCAAGCTTGGTTCAATCGATGAGAATAAAGAACTGAAGGCCCCATTTTGATTAACAGTATTGGGATCAAATATTATCAACTTTCTGTAGAGTCTTACAGCTTCCGATATACCTTCCTCTAAGCCTTATACAAACTTTAGTTACCTTGTTGGAGAATCTTCTTTGCCAGGCCCTAAGGTTCATACGGGAACAACATAAATTTTCTCTGCGCGTCAGTTACCCGAAGAATCTATTGCTGAATTTATTGCAGCACTACGAAAATTAATAATAATATTCCAAAAACAACCTATGATTATTAGTAACAACTAAATATACCAACAATTCTCCCACACATATTATTTTTCTCTATAGAGTCCAATTTAATAACTGGGCGTCTAGGCCTATCTGACTGCCTCAGTTGGGGAGCTTGAGGAGGGTTTCTTTCTGTTGATTGGAAAACTTGGCGTTCATCCAGCTCCAGGTGATCATGACAATCCACGTCTTTTGGTACTTCATCTTTAACATTAACTTCTTGAGACGTATTCTTGGATGAATTGTTTTTCTCTGGAACTTCCCAAACATGAAGAGGAGCCTTTTTGGGGTTATTCTTGATATCACAACAGGCCTTACAGTTTCTCACTGTATGCTCTATGTCAACATCAATATTTTTCCAGCAACAAAATCTTCTTGCTAATGCTTTCATCTTAACAATGCTAATATGTGTATCATGCAACTCTTGTGACACTTCGTGCTGGATTTGTTTAGGTATTCAAATTCAAATTCCATTTATTGTCATAAAACTACATAGCATTGACAACGTCACAATACAAGCACATAAATGCTAAGTCAAAGATTCTTAACACTACACAAGGTAAATCTAATAAAATATAGCAGTGAGGATTACAATGTACTAACTTAAAATGAATTAAAAGTCAAAATATTGTACTAAAAAATTTGTCAAGTGAATAAAAAGGGTGCTTTAGGAGCCAGTTAAATAATTTATTACAGAAAGGTTTTTTGGGGATACATATTGAGATAAATGGATTAATTTGTTATAGACTCTGATTGAAATTATATTGTGGCTGTTCAATGTTTTACTCAATCTAAAAAAATTAATTTTAGCTTGATCTTTGGTCCTAGTGCTATATTGATGTGAACTTTGTTTAATAATACCAGGAGTTCTTAACACATACAAAAACAAATCGAAGATGTAAATATTAATAACAGTGAGGATATTTAATTTCAAAAATAAGGGTTTGCAGTGCTCTACAGGTCCTGCATTTGAAATAGCTCTAATAGCTTTTTTTGCAAAAGTAAAATTTCATCTATCCTACTGCAGTTCCCATAAAAAATTAATCCATATCTAAATATAGACTGGAAATATGCAAAATAAGCTGATCTGATATAATTTTGGTGTACAGAATGAGACAATCGTTTTAATAAATAAATTACCCTAGATAATTTAATACTAATATAATCAATGTGTGATCCCCGGAAAGTGTTTTTATCTACAAACATTCCTAAGAATTTTACATTGTCATCAGGATTATTTTTCAAGAAGCGTTCATCAACAGGTCTTAGAGAAAAAGTAACTTTTTTAGTTTTCTCTTCATTTAAGAGGAAATCCATGTGATTGTAAACCTGTCTGATGCATTTTAAGAGTATTTTCACAGAGAGTTTTAAGTTGTTCAAGTTTAGAATTTGAATTAAAAAATGGTGAATGCATCCCGCATAAAGAAAAGTTTTAGTCCGTCACAAAGACTTGGGAGGTCTATTAATGACGTATTACCAAATAATTAGTGGTCCCAGGACCGAGCCCTGGGGACACCTTGGTGTGTACTTGTATTGCCCTGGGACCTACGCTCCAGCCACATAAACTTTTTGGCTTACGATTACAAAAATAGGAACTAAAAAATTGAAAGTTGCCTGCCTGAGATATCCGTAATGGTTTAATTCATTATAATAATGTCAGATGAGTTTCACAATCAAACGCTTTGCTCAGGTCACAGAATGTGGCCTGAGCAAATGTTTTATTTTCAAAAGCTGATAACACTTCACGAACCAGCATATCTACAGCGTCAGTTGTAGATGTCCCCTTCCTAAATCCGAATTGTGAGTTACTTAAAAATTGATTTTTTTTCTAAATAGGCACGTAATTGTTCATGGTTTATAATTTCAAATAATTTTGAAAAGTTGAACAATAGGAAATTGGGCGATAGCTCTGCGGCTTGTCTTTTGGGCCTTTTTAAGATTGGGGCATATTCGTGATATTTTCAACTCATCAGGGAAAAACTCCCTCCATGAGGACAGAGATTAATAGCAGTAGGATAGGAGGAATGGCAATATGTGCTATAATTTTTTTTTAACTAGTTATTGGACATTAGATAAACGTCTACAACTGTCGAATTTTTGAGTCTACCTGTAGTAGTTACTATATCCTCCGGACTTACTAGTTCCTCATGCAAAAGTTTGAGAATTGACTGCAGAAATTGAATTAGCTTCCATCTGAACTATATTTAGGACTACTTACTTTAGTTTTAATGTCATTAACAGATTCAATAAAAAAATTATTAAACATATCGGGTGAGATTCCAGGGTTTGATTTATTTTAACTGAATTTTGTTTACTTGCATCCTTTATCACTTTCCAAGCGGGTTTTACAGTATATTACTACTCGCTCTCTATTAAATTGGTATTATTATAGATATTTTTTGCATCTTTAATTGCTTTTCTGTATTGTTTTTTCAGGTCTAAAAATTTTTGCTTAGTTTCTAATGAGTCTTTACCATTTCTTTTCATATTAGTATCTAAAAATAGTAATTTTTTTTTCATATTGGCCAGATCATTGGAGTACCAATCATGTTTTAATTTAGGGCAAGTTGTATGTTTTGACTCTTTTAAGTTTTGATAGAAATTTATATTGTCTACCAATTTTTGAAAGAAAATTTGAAAAGTATTAGTGGCAGTGTAATTTTTTAGATTTAATAGGTTATCCATTGATAACATCTAAGTTTTTCTGTCAAGCAAATTACTAGAGGATTTTGGTAGGATCATCCTGAGATGTAACTGCTTGAGTCAAGATTGTATGGACTATTGTTTTTCAGATTGTGTTTTTTTCAGATGACATTGATGAATGAGCATTTATAATTAGACCATTGTGGTCAGAGAATGGAAAATTGAAAATGGTCACACTCATTGCAACATTTCTTTGGGATTGACTTAAACATTATCTAGACAGTTAGCACCTCTAGTCGGGTTTACTATTTAAATAATAAAAAATTATACTGTCGCAAGATATTGATAAATTGTTTTGATAAATTATTTTTGTTTTGTCACATCAAAGTTCAAGTTGAAATCACCTCCTATAACAGAGGGTGTACTTTGGCCAACTAGACAAGTACAATAAACAATTTATCAAATGCGTCTAAAAAAATGTGCTGATCACCAGATGGTGAATGGTAAATTGAAACAATTATTATTTTTAGCCTATCAATAAAAACTGCAGTTAGCTTCGAAATTCATTTCCGAGCAAAGGTGCTTAATATTGCATTCTCTGGTTTTTATGTCATTACGGGTAAAAGTTAAAGAACCACCCCGAATGTGATTAGCTCGACAGAAAGCACTGGGCAAAGGAGTATCCATCAGGGTGCTGCTAAGTTAGTTTCATCTTCTTTAAGCCAATGTTCTGTCAAACATATTGCAAAAAACATTTTTGTTTAATTAAGAAACTTTCTAGAACAGAAACTTTTTTATCCAAGCCCTGAATATTAAGGAATAACATCCTGGAATCTAACCCATTATTGTGGCAAACATTTTTAACATCGCTAAACATAGTGGTTTAACAGAATCTGGACAAGCTGAAGATAGATTTAGATTGTTTAAAACAAGAGAACTCAAACATGGATTTGAGACACCTGATCACACTGGTTGACACTGGTCACATGAGGTTGAGAAGCCATTTCCTGGAGCTGATTTGTGTTGTAATATATTTCAGGTTGAGATATGCCAGGTTGAGGTAGAGGTGGAGACAGGTCTTCCATTGAAGTGTGCTGACTATCAACTTGATTAGATTTGTTGGGATGAATATTGTTAGTTTGCACTGTGGTAGAGTTGAAAGCACTGACGCAGACGGGTTTACAAGGTCATGATGAGAAGATCCACCTTGTAGAACTCTGGTAGTGTGTTCTTTATAAAAAATAATCTGGATTTTGGCCTGTGTTCTCTGCTGGAAGTGGATTAAATTCGGTAGCAAAATGTTTAAGAGGAATATTGTCCCTCACACATCCCAATGGTGAGCAAATCAGGAATTCAGACCTCTGTGTTGGAAATCCTTTGTTAGATTTTCAAATGCCAAATCGTAGTCCTCAAGAGTAGGTTTTGAATTGAATTTTGATTTTGTCACCAACCCATATACTGATAACTGATTGAATTGTTGATGTGTTAAGTGACTGTCAATAAAATTTGTTGCTGAAGGACTGCCAAAATGCTTTTTGAATACTCTTGCCACACCTGCAAGGTATTACTACTCGTTGCCCTCAGGAATATTATAACCTTTGTATAAAATGAAAGTCTGTCGAACGATTCTTTTGCCACTGATTAAAGTCCCGTTTAAGCCTTGCCAAGTCTGGATCCTTATTAGTCTCTTCTACAATTACAGAATGAGGTCACGGGTCCTAGATGACACAGAATTAATCGTATGTTCCAGCATTTGATCATCTTCTGATACACTTTCGATTATCATAGAAGTGGAGTTCTTGATAAGGCAATCGGCGTTTTGCATGTTGCTCTGATTTCCCGGTGCTGCACATGATAATTGAAATTACTCAAAAATGCGGCATACCGAAGAAGTCGAGTAGCTGATTTAGTAGGTAAAGCCTTGTTGGGATGGAAAATAGTCTGTAAAGGTTTGTTGTCGACAATTAGAGTAAACTTCCTGCCAAATAAATATTGGTAAAAATCTATTGAATGACCAAAACACTGCCAAGTGCTTCCTTGTCCAACTGTGAATAACCTTTTTCAGCAGGTGTCAAAGATCTTGATATGAAAGCAATAGGGTGTTCTTCTCCATTTATGATATGAGATAATACTCCTGAAATTCCTTTCGGTCCTGCCGTCTGTTGAAGTGTCAATGGAAGACTTGAATCAAATGGAACTAGCACTCTGTCACTGATGATCTCATTTTTAATTTCTACAAAAGCATTTTCACAATCACGTGACCAATAGAATTTGACATTCTTATGCAACAACTGGTTTAAAGGCTGAAGTATCAGTTGTTATCAGTTGTTTGAGCTGGACGGACGTATACAGGCGTGTGCTCCGCACTCGTGTCAAGGTCACGCAACACACATGCAGTTTTCGTTCAGTTTTAACCTGCAAATTTTAAAGAATTACAGGTTATTTGATAAATAAATTTAATTAATAATGGCCGGTAACTGTGGTATTTGTGCTAATCCGTGTGAAGAGTATGACAGTGTTAAATGTGTGGGAAATTGTGGAAATTACCTCCACAATAGGTGTGTCTCGGCAGACGTGAAAACGAGAGGTTGGAAGAAAGAATTTATGTGTGAAACATGTAAAAAGGATAAGAATAAATCCACCTCATCTATAGGAAGTAGTAAGACAACTCCTGGAACCGCATTGACGAAGGAGTTCCTAGTCAGTATGATGAAGCCTTTTAAAGCTGAGGGTCTTTAACGAGCTGAAAATATTTACTCAAGAGTTCGGCAAGTTTAAGACTTCATTGACATTCTTCTCGGGATAAATTGGACGAATGTACTAAACACTGGAAGAAACACAGAAACAATACAAAGAAATGAAACAAGAAAACGAGTGCTTAAAGAAAGAAAATATTACATTAAGCAAGAAGTGAAAGAGCTGAAGATTAGGATGCGACACATGGATCAGTACTCCAGGAAAAATAACATAGAGATAGCGGGAGTCCCACAGACCAACAACGAGGTGCGCGTGTGCGTGTGTGTGCGTGTGTGCGTGTGTGCGTGTGCGTGTGTGTGTGTGTGTGTGTGTGTGTGTGTGTGTGTGTGTGTGTGTGTGTGTGTGTGTGTGTGTGTGTGTGTGTGTGTGTGTGTGTGTGTGTGTGTGTGTGTTTGTGTGTGTGTGTGTGTGTGTGTGTGTGTGTGTGTGTGTGTGTAAGAGTGCAGGTGTATGTAGATATATACATATAAATAAAATATGGAAATGTTAAATTTGGATTATGATTCTAGTTGCCACCTAGACTAAAGCCATCTTTCTATCTATCTATTTCTTTAGCCATCGCTGACTAAAGAAATAGATTCAATTAAAAACGATTATTATCGAGACAAATTCAGACAATGTAATGGAAATACAAGGGAACAATGGAAACTAATTCATAAATTAACTGGTGATAAGGAAAGAAAGCCGCTGAGTAGAATAGTTCTCGACAACGGAAGGGTGGTGGACGATAAGCAGGAAATGTGTGACGAGGTAAACAATTACTTTGTGAACATCAAGTCGATAACGCCAACTGATAGATCTGTAGTAGATACAAGCTTTCCTGGGCAAAGTGGTTCATTCTTTATAGCTCCAATAACTAGAGATGAAACAGAAAAAACTATAAATAGTTTAAAAAATAAAAAGTCATGTGGTATTGATAATTTATCAGTCTATATTATTAAAAGAATCTTTACTAAAATATCACATGTTTTGGAGTACATATGTAATTTAAGTTTTGAAACAGGTGTATTTTCAGAAAAATTTAAAAACAGCATAATTATTGCCATACCAAAAAAACGGAATTCAGAGAAAGTAGACAATCTAAGACCTATAAGCCTTTTGCCAGTGTTGTCTAACGTATTAGAAAAATTAATGAAAAGTAGATTGATTGATTTCCTTAACAGTAATTCCTTTTTTTGCAATAGACAATTTGGCTTTACAAAAGGAAAATCTACTGAGACTGCACTTTTAGGATTTATAGACATAATATAAGAAGCATTAAACAGCAATAAAAAAACATCGGCGTTGTTTATAGACTTTAGAAAAGCATTTGATATGGTCAACCATGATATACTTTTGAAGAAATTAGAAATGGCTGGAATAAGAGGTAGTCCGCTTAATTGGTTCAGATCATATTTGATAGAAAGAAAACAGATAGTAAACATTGACAAATTATATAGTGAGCCAAAAACTGTAAAAAAGGGCGTACCACAGGGATCGGTACTATTTGCTAATTTGTTTTTAATATTTATAAATGACCTGTTAACACAAAATTTTAATGGTAAAGTGACAGGTTTTGCAGACGATGTTGCTTTTACATACGCAAACTACGACAAAGAGATAGTATATAATCAAATTATACAAGACCTTGATCTATTAAATTCTTGGTGCAATTCAAATTGTATGTCAGTGAATGTATCTAAGACAAAGTACATTAATTTTGGTTTTGATAGTTTTGAGTTTGCTTATAATATCAAATTTCACGATAAAATGTGTAAAAATAGAAATACTTGTAACGCCAAGAAGAACAAAAAGTAGAGGATTTCACTTATTTAGGAATAAGAGTGGACCAAAGGCTGCCATGGAAACAACATATCACTCATCTAAATAACAAGTGCAGGTCAAGCATTAGAAATTTCTATTTTCTAAGACATGTATGTGATGTGGATTTATTGAGATCACTTTATTATGCACTAATACACTCAAAATTACAATATGGAATTTCTTGCTGGGGAGGTACATTTAAGACACACATAGAAAAATTAAAAATAACTCAGAATCACCTAGTTCGAGTATTGCTGTTTAAACGGAAACGCAAAACAACATTTCCGCTTTATCAATCTTTAAAAATTCTTCCAATGCGACATTTGTACATATTTAAAGTATTAAGATTGTTTTATATCAAAAGTGGACAAAACAGAAATGAAAATGTGCAAAATCCAGGCTATTTTACTCGAAATATTTCAAGGGGAAATGTTAGAAGGCCTAGAGTAAATAAAGATGTGTTTAAAAATTCCTATCTTTTTTTTAGCACCAAAACAGTACAATTTTTTACCCATAGAATTGAAGCAAATTACGAGTATAGTGAAATTTTCAAATGAATTAAAAAATTGGTTACTTGATTAAAAGGATGTACAAAACATGTTTTATGTTATAGTTTAAATTTAACAAGCTTTAGATAAAATAGTAAAAAGTAATATTAAGAGTTGCCTTATAAATTGTAGTATGTTCTTTTTGTTCATTATTAGTGTAAATTTGTAAATATATAATTTTGGGTTATGATTAGGAATAAAATAAATATATTAATAGTAACACTTTTTGTTAAATTGTTTTTTAAGGGGAATATTGTGTTTCGTTTGTATTAGAATAAGGATTGCCAAATGCCACAGGAGCCACGCTATCAGTAGAAGCAACATAATGGCTGATAATTAATTAGTGACAGGCATAGTGAACACCAGCCATCATTACTGGAAGAGATGGCGGTATTTATTTCCATAGAAACTGTATGATTGGTTTGTAAAATTGAGGAAATATATTCATTTATTCATTATTCATTTATTCAGTATTTCAGACGATCTTGGAATAAACTTTGAGTAATAGGCAGTGAGTCCAAGGAAACTCCTTGTTTCTTTGTTCACAAAGTTCTTCTGTGTTCGTAGGCCGAGCTGATTCAACTATTGCTTTAACTTTTTCAGGGCATTTCTTTAAGCCATCGACCCCAATTACATGACCTAAGTATTTAATTTCCTTTTGGAAAAATTGGCATTTATCAAGATTTATGTGGAAGTTCAATTTTCTCATTCTGGTCAAACATTTCTCTAGACGCTCCCTACATTCTAAAACACTTGTTCCCTGAATGACAATATCATCAAAATAGGAAACTGTACCTTCCAGGTTGCGTATTGCATTATCAACAACTCTCTGAAATTCATTGGGCGCTGTTTTAATTCCAAACGCCAGCCGATTCATTAAAAACATACCTTTGTGGGTAGAAATAGTCTGTAATACTTTAGCTTCATCATCAACTTCCAAATGGTGATATGCCTTGTGAATGTCGAGGGTACAAAAGTACTTTCCCCTTTCATTTTATGGAATATATCTTCTATTAGAGGTATAGGATATCTTGCATCCATTAACTGGGGGTTAAGAGTCATTTTGTAATCTATGCAAAGGCGGACATCTCCATTAGGCTTCGGAACTATTACTAATGGTGAACCCCAGTCTGAATACTCAGTTTTTGTGATGATTCCTTGATTTTCTAGTTCTTCAAGTTCTTTTTCAACCTTTTCTTGAAGTGCGTAAGGGACAGGTCTATGTTTTAAAAACACAGGCTTAATGTTAGGTTTTATCTTAATAGAGCATTTGTAATTGGGTATTTTTCCAATCTTCTTTTCAAACACATCACTGTAGGATGCTACGATTTCTTGCTTTATTGATCCTAAATCATATCAGAAATCAGAAATCTTTATTGTCCTTAAGCAATTACACACATGCAATAGACAAAGTCAATGTTGACCATAACAGTTATGGTATTTTAAAATATAAGTTACATTATCAAAACTGTACTGATTTCAGAACAAGAAAATCGTCTAAGTTATAGAAAGGGTTGAGGCTTAGCCAGTCATAACTTCTTAATTTAAACAGCTTAAATTCTAAGAGTTTGCTATCAATGTGTAGCTTGTTAAATATTTTTAAACTAATAATAGAGAAACTATTCTGACATTTACTTAACCTACTGAACGGGACATCTAACATGAATTATTCCTAGTATTATGTTTATGTATATCTGATCTATGTACAACAAGGGCTAGCGTCAAAATTACTTTTTACATATAACAAACATACAAATATATACAAATTTATCACAGGCAGGATCTTGCTCTTAATAAATAAAGGTTTACAATGTTCATTAAATGGAGCTTTATTCATTATTCTTAGGGCTTTTTTCTGGAGCAACAGGACTTTATCTACATGGCACTATTTCCCCAGAGAATTAGGCCATAATTTATCACAGACTGAAAAAAGGCAAAATATGCTGTTCGAACATAACTTTCTGGGACAACGTCCATAAGGGCTCTTAGTAGGAAAATAACCCTTGACAGCTTTTTGTAGACTGATTCTACATGGGTTGCCCAAGACAGAGTACTGTCAATTATCAATCCCAGAATTTTAATGTCACTAGTCTCCATCTGGCAGGGTGTTTTAAGGCTACAGAGAAGATTCTGTGTCTTTTCCTTATTTAAAAGAAGGCTGTTTGAGTCAAACCACATTTGGGCCCTCTCCAGAGTGAGTTTGGTATTTAACTTTAGTTGGTCATGATCTGGGTTTACACTTATAAAGTAGTATCATCTGCAAACATGATTGTACTACTTTTACATATTCAGCAGGTGTACTCGATTCTACTTTATTGATACTTATGTATAAGCGTCGGAGCCATGTACGTCCTAATATTGCTGCAGAAGATGTTTCCACAACATATAAATCCTCTACGGATTTTCGTCCATCATATTCTACCAGGACTCGTGCAACTCCTAAAGGAGAGAAACTTTCACCTGTATAAGTCCTGAAACGAGCATCAGTCTTCTTCAAAGCATAGTCTATCTGTAAATTCTTGAATTCTTTACTATTCATAATACTAACTGGACTGCCAGAATCAACTTCAAACTCAACTACTTTATTGCCGCTTATTGTAATGGGCACTATAAACTTTGAATCATCTAGCAACACTTTCTTGGTGTTATTAATTTCAATTAGTTTGTTGACATCAAATCGATCTGTAAGATCTGTTTCTGCTTCAAAACCACGTTCAGATTCATCTATTTCTCGTACATTCTGTTGCCTCATATTAACGTTTCCAGATAATGATTGAATGCACACTTTAGAAACATGACCGAACCGATTGCAAAGTTGGCATTTTAATGTTGACTTTTCTCGCTTACAATTCTTAGCAATGTGGTTTCCATAGCCACATCTGAAACACAGATTATCGATTCCCAGAGTTTTAAAATCAAACTTTCTAATTCTAGTTACATCATTCACAGGCATTGAGTTACTCCCTCTCATAGACGGCTTTCTTTCTCTCCTGGCTGAACCTCCAGCATTTGAAAACACTTTATTAACGGATTCATTAATTTTAGAGCCTCGAGACATTTCTAAATTTCCCAACTTTGACGCTTCCAGAGCAAGAGCGATTTCACAGGCCTTGTCAAATGTCGAAGACTTTTCATGTAACAGTTTTTCCCTGATTGATGTATTTTATAAACCTCTTATGAATTGCGCTCGTAGAAACTGACCTGCTATAGATTTTCCACAATCTTTGTTTTCACAGGTAAATTGGCATGTTATTGTTGATCCAGTGGAAGAAGAGCTGTTGATCATTTTAATTTCCGGCCACTTAGATTTAGCATCCATCAAAACTAAAAAATTTATGAACTATGTATACTTTATCTTTCTGTTTAATTTAGACAAAATGTATGCACTGTTCCAGAGTGAAACGTCTAAAAGATGGAAAAAGGATTGGTTGGCATTTGACGTATTCCTAAGTAACTATTTTTCATAGTCCTTTCTATTAAATCAAGGCTAAGCAGGTTGAACCGTCAATATTGTAGATCTTGATGTACCATCTGAGTGACTTGTGTGCAGTAGAATAATATGATAGCATTTGGTCACTCTGATCGATACCGCTAATTCCTTTATTGTAAGCTGCTACCATGGAAGGATTATGAATTATAGTTCCTCTTTTGTTACATACGTCCTCCATTTCAGGTCTAGTTAAAATCGTTACAACGTGTCTTTTATCAAGCCATTTCATTAGAGTTACATTACCCTTTTGTCGGCTTATACACTCCTCCACCTTCTTAAGCTTGGAATTGATTACTGCCAGTGGATAACCTGCCCTGTCCACTGTAAGTCGCACATCTCTGTTTGGTTTAGCAGACTTTTGGCTAAACCCATACTCTTGTAAAAATTATCCAGATAAACAGTGTGACCTTTGCCAAGGTAATTTTGCATCATCTTCATGAAGACTTGGTAGGCGTGTCCATTATCTTGATTTACCAGTGTACTTTTCCCAAGTATGTAGCCGTCAGATGTACACAGTTCATACAGCTATATTCCGTACTTGTGGGCTTTGTTTTTAATATACTGACGGAACGAAAGGCATCCACGAAACATAACGATTGCCTCATCCAAAGACAGAGATCTCCTCGAAAAGTAGACTTTATTACAGTTTTCAATTATGAGTTTCAAGACTTGGTCAATCTTATGTAATTTATTATCAGTACGATCCGTCTCAGTATCGTAGAAACATAAATAATTTAAAATGTTCTCATACCTGTTACGTGACATAACATTTACAAAAATCGGGTGCTCATACAAGGTGTCTTTGAATCAATAATGTTTAATGGTTGGCAAATTTACATTTTCCATCAACATGGTTAAGCTTAAAAACTGTTTTAACTCATCTTCATTAATATCTGTCCATTTGTTGAGGGCTACATGCTTCCTTAGAGGCTGTCTGTGATAAACTACAGCTCTTTTATTAGTCCATGTTACGATTTTATCTAGTAGGTCATCATTAAAAATAGTACTAAACACTTCCATAGGTTCTTCTGTTTGTATGTTAATCTGTTCACGTCCTGTGAAATCAATAGCTTGAGGGATATTATTTGCATTTGTCCCTAATCCTCCTACAGTTGTCTGAGGATTGATTGTCTATGGACAGAATCAATAACTAATTGTACATTATGATCTACATGAGTAAAATTATCTGCAATATGTACATCTTCACTATCAGAATTTCTTTCCATAGGAATAGACAATATATCATTATTTTTGCCTTCTACAACATCAGATTCAGTAATAAAATCACCTACATACCTTTTGTCTCCTTCACTTTGTGTATCACTGTCAGAAGATAGAAAATATTCACTGCCTCCATCAGACGAAAATAAAGATTTCAGTTCATCTTCACTATCACTTATCATACGATCTACCTCACTATTCGTACGTAAACATGATGAATAGGGTCTTTTATTTCGATCCATTTTAACTCAAAACAACACTGATCTAAAGAGCATGTGTTAACACCGCGAATTTGAGGTAACTAACATTTATAGCCAGGCGCAGTGTGGAGGGGAGGTCACAGTTTTGTCAACCAAAATGTGATGTCACTAATCATCATATTCTGGGACCAAACGACACAAATGTGCGCCAGACAATCCTGTAGACTGTAACATATCAATCAGAGCTTTAAAATAGACCAGACCCAAGATATGATTCATTTAATAACAAAGAAACGCTGGTGCATATATGCATCTCACATCTCCAGCAGTAGTCCAAGCCGACGCAAATATGCGTCTGCAGTCTCTGAAAGGAAAACAAGCCGACGCAATTATGAGTCACTGATCTATGTTAATTCTTTTTTTCATACAGTTGCGGTAGCCAACATGTTGAATGTATCTCGCAATGACATTAATTGGATAGAGTGCACACTGCATATTAATATGTTTGTGACGTAGCTGAAGTAATAATACGAATATGGAAAATACCTCGGCTAGCTACGTGTCTTTCGCGTATTACAACGGGTGCATGCGCAAAAGCCAATATCGCCACATTATTTGTTCTTGCGCCCTGCATAGTAACCTTAATAATTGTAAGCATCGTCTTTGACATAGCTTTCGGTGTAGCGAAGCACGAAAGACGTAGCCGAGGTTTTAATATAGCCGAAAAGGTATTAATACTTCAGCTACTTTGGTGTGAGAGGCCTTAAGAATCATCTATCCTGACCCAGACATAGTGGAAAACTCTAAAAGCCATCAGTCAAGATGGGTAAGACATGAATGGAGGCTCTCCAATAATCAAAAGGGTACTTAGGACGCCCAAAAGGCAGTAGGCCTTTTGGCAGACCGAGAATGAGATTGGAGGATCAAGTTGGATAAGATATCGTTAGAATGGATACCACACGGCAAACAGGAAACAACAGAAAGATATAGAGAGGCGTTTTAGGTGAGGCTAAAAACCTGCTGAGGTTTAATTTCCAAGGAGGTAGGGTAATAAACAAATCAAATTTGATTTTACAGCAGGTAATTTTGGGTGCATTACATGGAAGCAAATACTTATCAGCTATATGTTTTTTGAGTTGGTTAATTCGAGCCTATGCACTTTTTAGAAATTTTTCTGAACCATATAAGTAGTGATAGTTTGGGTGTCATTATACTTTTCTTAGCATCCTTAACTTACATTCAAGCCATTTGTAGATGTTCAATTCTTTTTATGGTCTACAAGGACAAATTTGACGTTTAAAGAAAAATAGACGTTCAGTACATAGAAGGGGGGAAAAAAAGAAATGGATTCAGATACCACAGATAAATATCTGTATTTCATTTTGGCTTTCTACTACACTGATTTCTTCTCAGTTACTTTGATTATGCTTACTTGTTTAGTTGCTAAGAAAGTTTTCTTTTGGTACTAACCAGTTCCATGATCAGGAGATGGGGTTTTGGCTAGTCTTCTTTTTCTGGGAGAAGATGTTCGGCCAGTAGTACTCAGACTGCTGGAGCCACTAGATTCATTAGGAGATAATGACTTTTTTACTGCTAAGTCAGTGAGCATATCTTGCGCTTCTTTCCTAAAAATAAATCACAAATTAGATAACAACAACCAATCACAAACCAGGATAAAATTTTACTATAAATACAGCATTAAGTCTATGTTCCAGATGGCTTACTTAGAACTATTTATTAGTGGTCCCTGTGTACCACTATTACTGGTTTAAAAATAATGCAGTATTTCTGAATCTGATGCTGAGGAAAACATTTTGGGCCTTTTGTAGAGACCTTGCTGTTGTTATCAAGCAGATTTCTGAAGAAGATCACCTTTCTGAAGTGGTTTAGTAAAGAACTTAAAACACTTGTTGTTAAAAAGTAAATTGTCCATAAACTCTACAAGGACACTTAAGAAACCTATTTCTACGATGAGGACTCTACTCAGAACCTATTTCTACGATGCAACTAAGAACCCAATGTAAGTGTCTGCTAAGGAATGTTACCGCACATATACTGACTTTTTAGAATCTACCATACCAAACAATATCAAGGTGTTTTGGTTCCACATCAAGAGTCTGAGAGCTTCTACGACAATGACTCATATGTTCTTTAATGATGTTGAGATAGAAGATCCCCATCTTCAGTGTGAACTGTTTGCTGAACTAACACAGAGCTAGTGATGTTCTTACTGTAAATTATGCTCGACAATATTTCGTCTGCTACTATTCATTAATTCCCAATCGCTTACACAAATTTGTATTAATCACAAATTCAAGATGTTTATTAAAATCTATAAAACCCCACAGAAGTTTAGAAGTGACTTAAATTATGATGACGCAATTTTTAATTTAGTAAATCAAATGCACACCAATTTAGCAAACAATTCAAGAAGTTTATTAGTCTTTATTGACTTGGCAAAGGCCTTTGATTCCTTAGATAGAGATATATTGATTGGTAAATTACATTATCTTGTATTCAGAGGGAATGCAATAAATTGGTTTAAAAGCTATTTGAAAGATAGGGAACAGTTAGTATATGAAAATAGTTCCAGGAGTGAGACTAAATCCTTGCGATATGGGGTTATACAGGGTAGTACCCTTGGGCCTCTATTATTCTCGATATATATAAATAATATCTGTAAAATAAACTTAAACAAAGGTAAAATGTATTTATATGCAGACGATACGGCACTGTTGTTTGAGGGTAACAGCTGGGATGAGGCCTTCCAGCATGCTGAATGTGGGTTGCTCACTGTCAAGTGGTGGTTTGACCAGAACCGGCTGACCGTGAATGTGGGTAAGACTAAGTACATGGCAGTGTCCCTGCGAGCTGCTGGTGATCCTAGGGATTTTGAGCTTCGTCTTCACACATGTGGAGCCGGACGTCTTGTGGCATGTGCTTGTGGGGCTCTTGAGAGGGTGGAGTGCTATAAGTACTTAGGTGTAATATTTGATAATAGACTCAGTTGGTCAGCGCATATACAGTTTTTGAATTCTAAACTACGTCGGTGTGTGTATATGTTTAAAGTTTTGTCTAGAATACTAAATTTGAAGTTATTAAGAACAGTTTACTTTGCTTATATACAGTCAGTGTTACAATATGGAATAATTGCGTGGGGAGGAGCATATTCTTCTTATGTTCAACCTTTAGTTATAACACAGAAGGCAATTTTAAAAGCAGCTTTGAAAAAACCAAATACATTTCCGTCAGATGATCTCTCTGAAACATTTAATGTTTTAGATGTTAAACAATTGTTCATTAAAGTTTTGCTTTTGTATAGTTTTATAAACATGGCCACAGTTTTTATGAAACCGTTCATCACCCCTACGCCACCAGGCACAATGTAAATATAGGTATAAATACACCTCGTGTAACGAAATCAATCAATAGGACAAATGGAATGTACTTGGCTCATATTCTGTTTTATAATCTTCCACAGGAGATGAAAGCCATAGATTTTGATCGTAAAACATATTTTAAGAACAAAATTACAGTATGGTTACTGGGGCTGGGCAGGGATACTTCCAATGACTTGCTACGGTCAGGGTACCTCACATGACGGTCGGCCGGTGAGCGTAACTGGGTTTGGTGATGTTAGGAGCAATCGAAATGATTGAGAGAGACATTGATTGAGTAAGTAAGGTAAGCAAGTGTGTAGGATATGTGTAGAATGTTTATTGGTGAATAAGCGTGAGTGTGAGTGAGTAAGTATTTGGTGATGTTGAACGTGAGTATGAGGGTGCAATGTAGTGTCATCTTTTTGAGTGGTTTGAATGTGAGTGTGAAAGTTGCAATGTAATTGTCATTCGTTTGAGTGGTTTTGAACGTGAGTGTGCAATGTAAGTTCATCTTAAGTGTTTGAACGTGAGTGTGTAATGTAAGTGTTTTTCTTCTGATGTGATTGAATGTGAGCGTGCATTGTTAGTTTTGAGGGTCTGAGTGGTTTGAACGTGAGTGTGAGTGGCAATAAGTGTTATCTTTCGAGTGTTGAACATGAGTGTAGTATGCAGTGATAGTGACATTTCTTCAACTCCTTAACTCTATTTTACTATTAGTTTATGTTAGTTTCCATTATTATACGTAATTTTACATATTTTCACAATGTATGTTAGTTTCATAATGTTTTTAGTTCACATTATAAATTGTTTTAGAATTAAGTATTTAGTATTTATCAACAATTCCTAAACTGATTGAACTCAGCCATCACCCACAGGCAGTAGCCCATGTGGTGACTTTTCTCATATTGTTTGTAAATGTTATGTGTATTATTTTCTGAGATCAATAAAGATTATTATTATTATTATTATTACAGTCAATCACCATGCATTAATTAAAGGGCAACAGTAATTTGCCAACAAGAATTATTGTAAATTCAACAACCAAACTCATGTTTGGCTTACCTAATGCTTACAAAGAAACAAATTTTGTTTTTACGTTACACTTAATTTATATCAGATTACAGTAGTTAGTTTAAACTGTCTTGTAATCTCCTCTGAAGTTTTATTAATGGTGTTCCTGTTGATTAAAAAAAACATTTTTACTGAGTAAATTATTAGGTCTGATAGTTTAACATTTTAAACAAAATTGGGCATTTTCACTAAACTTGCTTTGAATAATAATTGAGCTAAGAAAGTGACACGATCATAATACATCTATTTACTGTCTATTTTTCACCAAGAACTAAAATTGAGGTTTATTTAAATTTCTTTCAATTATTTGATGTTCATCCTGAATTTAATAAGAATAAAGTTTGTATTGTTGGTGATTTTAATCTGCCACTGATATGTGATAGTAAATTTGATTTAGTTCAGGCCGGATCTGTATATAGAGAGCTCCAGTACTTTTTAACGTATAATGCATTCATATCATGTAATGATGTTCGTAATATTAACATGCGTACACTAGACTTAGTTCTCACTAATATTCCTGAGATGAAAGTTGAAGGCGAGACTGAAGCACTAGTTATGGTTGATAACCATCACCCTGTATTGTCTGTCATGTTTTATGTGGAACGTACTAAATTTAAAGTCGTCAACCAAAATGAGGAATCCTTTAATTTTCAGAGAGCTGACTTTTTAAATCTGTACCGTTCATTATCAGACACTTCGTGGGCCGCTGTCTTGTCGTCAGATAATGTTGACGAGGCATTAAATGCATTTTATGACAATATGTATAGTATATTTAACGAAAATGTTCCCAAGAGAAGACTAATTAAACCTAAATATCCTATCTGGTATTCTCATGAAATTATACATAAAATTAAGGAGAAAGAAAAATTACGAAAGAGATATAATAATACTAAAAACCAGGGGTTATTTATTAGATTTAAAGAGTGTAGGGCGAATGTTAAGAGGTTAATTAGAAGGGCTTATAATAACTACGTTATAAATACCGAAGACTTGCTAAAAAGAGAACCTAAGAAGTTTTGGAATTTCGTTAAGTCTAGGAAATGTAATAAATCAAGTACAGTTTCAGAATTTACTTTTAATGGACAAAAATTCAGTGATGGGCGATCGATTGCTTCGGCTTTTTCTGACTATTTTGGGTCGGTATATGAGAGGACAGGTCGGCTCGATGCCGCTGCTGCCTTGCGCTCCCCGGTTATGCTAGGCATACAGTGTCTTAGCATACCCACCATCACCAACCGTCATGTTGAGATGGCGATACGAAAGCTTCCGTCAAAACAGTCTTTTGGTCCTGATCATATACCAAATTATATTGTTAAAGGTTGCTCTGAATTACTTCTTGTACCATTTTGCCATATTTTTAATCTTTGTTTGCAAAAATCTACCTTTCCAAAATTATGGAAGGAAACTAAAATAACGCCTATCTTTAAGAAAGGAAACGAATCAGACATTAGAAACTATCGACCTGTCTCCATTTTAAGTACACCTGCGAAGGTTTTTGAAATCATTCTGTATGACACCATATTCCCTCACATTAAACCTTATATTTCTGAGAGCCAACATGGGTTCATGCCTTCTCGCTCCATTTCAACTAATCTAGTTAATTTCGTTGATTTCACTTCTCGTGCCCTTGATTCAAGAGATCAAGTTGATGTAATTTACACTGATTTCACAAAGGCATTTGATAGTGTAAACCATCAAGTACTGTTATCAAAACTTAACTATTATGGTTTTTCTGACAACTTTATTCATTTTTTCTGTTCATACTTGGAGGACCGGCGGCAGTATGTGTCTTATCGGGGTTATAAGTCTGATTTATTTTCAGCTGGGTCTGGAGTTCCTCAGGGCAGTAATTTGGGCCCTCTGTTTTTCATTTTATTTATAAATGATTTAGCCCAACATATTACATCAAATGCTTTAATGTATGCTGATGACCTAAAAGTTTTTAAAATTATTAGACATGCATTTGACCACAATGACATTCAGCATGATTTAGATACTATTACACAATGGTGTCAAGATAATCTTTTAAATTTAAATATTGATAAATGTTGTGTTATGTCAATACATAGAAAGAAAACACCATATTTATTTCCTTACAAAATAAATGATTGTCTCTTACGTAGAGTGAACCAGTTTAATGATCTGGGAGTCCTAATAACAGATGACTTGAGTTTCTCAAACCATATGTTAAATGTGGTGAAGAAAGCTTACTGTTCATTGGGTTTTATTTCAAGGATTGGAAAAGAATTTAGAGACATTGAAACACTTAAAATTTTATTCAGATCTTTAGTTCGCTCCAGATTGGAGTTTGCATCTATAGTTTGGTCCCCATCAACTCAACTATATTGTGAAATGATTGAGAGAATTCAGAAGAAATTTTTGCGATTGTTGTATTTTAAGTATTTTGGTCAGTTAAATTATCCAATTTGGCATATTAGATATGAAGAAATGTTAAATTTATTTGATTTCGAAAGGTTGTCTAAGAGACGAAAATTAGCGCAACTTTTTTACCTGCATGGTGTTATGAGAGGTATTGTGGATGACCCAGCAACCTTAAGTAAGATAAACTGGTGTGTGCCGGCTTATGGTAGGCGCGCTGGCTATATGTTATACCCTGGTGGGGCTCGTACTGCCGCTCATGCTAACTCCTTTCTAAATTTTACAATCATATTGTTTAATTCCATAGCTGGTGGTGTAGATGTAGACATGTCACGGGCAGTATTCAGAGCAACATGTAAAGACTTAATACTTTGAAGGATTGCTGGAACAACTAGGTTTCTCAACCTAAATTAATTTAGTTATTCAAATTCATTTCTTGGATTGTTTTATTTTTTTTTATAGGGCCTACTTATTTTTTATTTTTATTAATGTATTCAAATAAGCATTGTTTGGAAGAGTAAAGAGTTTTTAATCCTTAAATTTTAAAAATTAAGTATTGTTATTTTTGTTTAGGCATGGAGGTCTTAATTATTAATATTTTTTTTTTCATGCGGCCCCCATAATTGGGCCCTTGGTCTGTTGGGGTCGCAGTTGTTTTTCGCAGGTTTCAGTATTTCTGTTTTCTTTTGTTTGTTTTGGTTTTTGAATATATCTGTTTCATTACAAATTAATCTTATGTTTAATAATTTAGCTTATGTCTGGTTGTATTTAAACTGTATTTATATTATTGTATTGTAACCGAGAATGTATTATATAATTTGGAGTACTTTATTTAGGCGCATAAGTTATAATTGTGTTTCTTTAGTTATTTAAGTTTATTTTTTTATTTTTCATCAAATGTGCCTTTTTATTGTGATCAATAATTTTGCCTGTGAAACTAATCTGTACCTGTGAAAACAATAAATACATTTTTTATTATTATTATTATTATTATTATTATTACAGTAGACTCCCAATTATCCACAATAATGAGTGGCTGACCCTTCATGGATAATCAAAATCGCGGATAATCCAAAAATAGCCTGGTAATGACTAATATCAACTCTGAAACAAAACTGAGCCTTAAATTAGGCCTTATTATTAGTTTAGGTTAAAAAAATAAAGCAATTAAAATACAGTAGTACAGTACATACTGACATTTAATTTAAGTATCACTTGAATCACATAACAACATTTCAATGAAAGTAAAACAAACACTTTTATTGTTGGGTTGGAAAGAAGTCTTTTATAGATTGTTGATTCTTAGCACTACTATTTTCTTACAACGCTTGCACAAATTCTTCATAACACCATAATATCACACGCTGTTGTGTCTTGTTCCCCCTCTATGGATTTTCCGTTTATTCATCTTGAAAATCAGTCGATAAGCACTTCCACACTGCACTGACTACTGTACACAACTGACTCACAGTGAACTCAAAACAACAGAGCACGGCACTGCCACGCCTGACGTGACTCATCAGTGGCAGGCGAAGTACATTTTAAACAACTACCCTACATGTTTAGAAAATAATGTTGAAGAGCGGAAATAATGATAATAATTTGATTGATATTACATATCAAGAGACATTTCGATCATCTAGTGATCATAATCAATCTGTAATTATAAGTTAAATTTTGAATACAAATCAAATTATTATCATTATTTCTATCAGAATAACATTGTTGCATAAACTATGTACTATTATGTGCTTTAATTTTTTTTCACGATCGTAATTGATCCGCAACATGGTTAATCCACTTGTGGAAAATCGGGAGTCTACTGTATAATAATATGTAAACAGAAACAGCCTTAGTACATTATATTCACAGAGCAGTGTTTGTAAAATATAAGGAGCATATTTATAGGCCTACATTATTCTTCGGTTCTTTTTTTTCAATGAATATTGGGCATTAAATTGTACGTTTTCAGACGACTCATGCAGTATATATTGCAGCTAAACAAACCGAGCTGCAAAGTTTGTTTCAACTGGAACCTCCATTTTTGACACCAAATAATTAAGTAAAAATATTTCTATCCTGGAAAATCCCGAAAAGGCACTAGGGGGGAAGGGTAGTTTTTGGAAAATTTTCAAATAGGGACATAGATCGTGTTACATCTCATTTTTAAAGTCTTTGAAGCCTTATTACTTTTATAAAAAGTTTCAAATGATTCTATCTCCTAGGGGCAAGGTGGTCCAAAATATACTAAATTTTGTTTTATAAACTTGATGTTATTGTAACACTTCTGTACATCACAAGGATGAACATTTTTATCCAAGTGGTACTAATTGCATGTTCTTTCAATTAACAATAAATTTGAGCACTTATCTCACCATCTTCAAAATTGCTAAAATTGTTAGAATGTTGAAAAAGAAAAATATTTCTAAGTAAACATTTTAAATAGGACCCTATGTATTAAAGTAGCACATCAAATTAAAGGACTGTAAAAATCAAACATTTTTTTATTTAAAGTTTATATCACATCTTTGGTGGTTTTTAAATTGCGGAAAAAACCCATTGTTTTACTAAGAAAGTGGGGTTTTAACATCAAACTGTCATTAAATTAAAGGTATCTCAAATAAAACATTATGTTGTATTTAAAGTTTTGCAATTAAATATTTATTACGGTTTTTAAATGGCTAATGGAAAACTAATTTTTTTACTTTTATTTAGTTCTATCTTCATTTTAGATGTTCCTTGTTTTGAGCTTTTCCTAATTTTTGCCTTTAATTTACCAATAAACATATTGTTGAATTTCTTTTA